>BMAO01009452.1:0-299240 GCA_019973975.1 Trichonephila clavata
AAAAAAACTAATTCCATTAAATGATTATGTACAGGAATGTTCATAAATATTTATACATTTCTGTTAAAGAAAAGTTCTTGAAATGCTCATGGATGTAAAGTAATTCTGAAATAAATTGATAAAGTGATAAAAAATTGTGAATGATGATTGAGATAAAAAAAGTATGAATGATTATTGATAAAATTCATTCTGAAAAGAAAATTGATATATATAAATACATTAATAATAGCATTTTTGTTAAAAAATATATTAGTAGAACATTAATAAATCTATATATTATATCTTCATGCATAATGATTACACGACAGAAGGAAATAAACTTGAAAATTCGGTTAAACTTTTATCTTAATTGAATATTATAATTTTTAAAAAGGATATAAAAATGACTTTTTTTAAATATTACGTAAATGTATGACTTTGACATTTTTAATATCAAACATTATTTATATAGCTCTAGATTATAGATATTAAACAATTATTTTTTTTAAAAAAAAAGTTACATATCTTTAAATTAAATTCAGGATTAAATATACTAATTGCACATTCTTACATCAGAACATGCTCATAAAATATAAGAAAGAAACTCTAGACGTATGGTAAAAAGTTTTGATGTTAACTTGGGAGAGGTCGCGTGGGGCCCAGAGTCACCCAGGTGCAAGAAATCTGTAATTCTGGGAAAGTTGTCAGTTTGTTACCAATAACCTTTTCAGCATAAAATGTTGTTGCCCCATATCTCCCTTTTTTGTGAGTGTGACAATCGTTTCCTACAATCTTGAGATACTTGGGGCGGGGTTTAGTTCCCCGCGCTATCACATTTATTCGAAAATATTTTCTGTAAACAGGTTACATTTCCCCCTGCGAACGTCTTAATGGCTTTGATTAATGTGTGTACAACTCATTATAGTTTACAAAGGTAAATTAACAGAATATGAAAATATATGGAGCATCTTCAATCGATGTTGGATGAATTTGAATCTTCAGAAAGCGAAAGTAAATTTGAGAAAAAGCAATGAACAGGAAACATTTGAGTCGAAAAAAAGATTTTGAATGTGCTCTACCTAATAACTCCATCAAAAAATATATAAAGCCACAAATGTACACAAAACACACTGTTCCCTGTTAAAAAGACACAAGCCAGAAAATGTTCAACATGCTTTTTGTCGATCATCAAATGACAATTAAACTACAATAATTGAATAAAATATGACAGTTTTTGCCAGAAAAATATTATTCCTGTAATGTTAGCGAAAAGTGTCTGTGATCTGTGTCCATTATCAAAGTCACGTACATTTGTAACATTTTAGTTCACTTTGATTAGATTTTTTCTCAAATTATCAAATAATAGTAATAATAAAATAAAAAATCCTTAAAAGTAGGTAAGTATTTTTTCTCGTAGTTAAATTATATCTTGTAATTACGATTTCTATCGTGAACAATAAAAATAATTATACAGAACCACTAAATGACCACTAATGTCATTGTATCAAGTACGCCATTATCCCGTTAATGCAAATAATTAATTCAATTTTTTTTTTTACTTCAAGAATTAAAGAATCAAATTATTCATAACAAGTGCTAATGTGTCATCAAAGTTCCTAAAAACATTTTGATTAAATGCATACGTGTAAGAGCTCTGCAGAAAAATATCTTTTTTATTAACAAAACGAATGCAAAATAATTTTCATGACTCGGAAAAATAAAGCATAGGATTTTTCTTCATAACATTGGAAAAAGAACGAAAAGTCCGTATTTTGATAACTTTAGGAAACTGTTTTATTTCAAAAATGTCATTTGCTTTTGAATGACATTTTCAAAGTAGAAAGTGAAAGATTGGAGAAGATAAGAATTTCTTCAATCTCTCTCCATATATAAATGGTAGATTGCGGGAATTCTTTCGATGCCACCTTGTCCTAATTTTTCTCTTTATGACATTGAATATGTGACTCACTTTCCCGTGAAAATTCTTGCTTGTAATTTTCTGCCTTTCACTCAAATTATACCTAAATCTTTCCTTCGTAACTGATATTTGCCGATGACAAATAATTCCCAGAGCAGATCTTTTTCCAAGTAAATTTAAAGATTCTACATTTCGAAATGAATGGATAGAAAAAAAATGAATCTCAATAAATTTAATGCATTATTTAACAAATACATAAATATAATATAACATTAAGAAAAAGCGACTATTCTTATAGAAATTGAAAAAATATAAACCAATACACATGAAATCTAATAATTAAAAATTCAAAACCATAAGACCCACAATGTCTTGTATGGTTAATCTAATGCTTTAAAATTTTAATTTATTGTTATATAACTTTACTAGCTGTTACCCGCCCGCTTCGCTGGGTATTTCATGATGTTTTATAAATTTTTAATGCTTATATATATGTATAAATTATTGATATCGAAGCATTAAGAATTCGATTGTATTGAAAATATACGTATACCTTTAACTGTCGCAAAAAAAAGGGCAGAACTCATCTAATTTGTATTTTCTAAAAATCTCTAAAATTGAAGTATTGAATGATGTTTGCTCTTTCGTAACCCAAAAACCAAGTGGATTCCCGCAAAACCAATTTTTGGTGGATCTCTACTCCGTAAATTGAACATGCAAGCCAAATTTCAAGTCTAAATCTAACAGAAAAAAAGAAGTTTTACTATCAATATCCACGTAATCCCGTTGAGAGCCGTTTTCCAAAATAACCGCTCTTAGAGGATTTCAATTCAACACAAAAAAAATCCAAACCAAATTTCATTATTATAGTCCTTGTAGCTCGAAAAAAGTAATTTTTTTGTCAATACGTCCCAGTAACCCCTGCACCCCCCCCTAAGAACTTGATTTGCTTAAAATACATTCTTAGTGGATCTCTATTCAACAAAAGAAACATGCTTAACAAATTTCAAGTATATGGGTCTAACAATTAAAAACATTAATTTTTTCTGTAACTCCTCTTGACCCCTCGCAAACATCCTTAGGGGTCAATTTTCGTTTCACTCTTTGTTAGAGGAACTCTATTCCATGAAAGGAACATGCCTACCAATTTTCAAGCAGGATGATCAAATAGTTTAAAAATGGAAATGTTTATCGATTACGCCTCTTAAACTCCCGAAATTAAACTTGGTAGTTGATATTCGCAAAACCCATTTTGTAGCGGTTCTCTACTTTACGAAAGGAATCTGCTTATCAAATTTCAAGACTGTACATCTAACAGTTTAAAAATGGGGATAATTGTCTATAACGCCACTTGAGCCCCCGCAACGCCACTTCTGGGTCTGTTTTCACAAAACCCATTTTGTAGGGGAATTGCACTCTATGAAAGGAATCTGCTTAGCAAAATTTGAAGACTGTGCGTCCAATTAATAAAAATGCAAAAAAATTATCAATAACGCCCTTGAACCCCCGCAACACCACCTATGGGTCGATTTTCACAAAACACATTTTGTAGTGTATTTCTATCCTATGAGAGGAATCTGCTAACCAAATTTCAAGACTGTGAGTCTAATAGTTTAAAAAAAGAAATAATTATTTATATCTGCCCTTAACCCTCCGCAACACCCCTTGGGGGTCAATTTTCTCCAAACCCGTTTTGTAGCGGATATTTACTCCATGAAAGAAACATTCCTACCAATTTTCAAGCAGGTAGGTCAAATACTTTAAAAACGAAAATATTTATCTCTTACGCCACTTATTCCCTTGCAACGCCACTTAGAGGTCTGTTTTCACAAAACCTTCTTATAGCTGATCTCTACTCTATGAAAGAAATCTTTTTATCAAATATAAAGACTGTGCGTCTAATAGTTTAAAAGTGGAAATAATTATCTATAACGCCCCTTAAGTCCCCTCAATGCCACTTGGGGGCAATTTTCACGAAACCCATTTTTAGCGTGTCTGCCCTATGAGAGGAATCTGCTTACTAAGTTTAAAGACTGTGCGTCTAATAGTTAAAAAATCGGAATTTATAACGCCCCTTAAACCACCACCCCCGCAACACCCCTTGGGGGTCAATTTCCCCAAATATGTTTTGTAGCGGATATTTACTCCATGAAAGAAACATTCCTACCAATTTTCAAGCAGGTAGGTCAAGTAGTTTAAAAACGAATATATTATTTATTACGCCACTTAATCCCCTGCAACGCCACTTAGAGGACTGTTTTCACAAAACTTTCTTATAGCTGATCTCTACTCTATGAAAGAAATCTATTTATCAAATATAAAGACTGCGTCTAATAGTTTAAAAATGGAAATAATTATCTATAACGCCCTTAAGTCCCGCAACGCCACTTGGGGGTAATTTACACGAAACCCATTTGTAGCGTATCTCTACCCTATGAATAGGAATCTGCTTACTAAGTTTCAAGACTGTACGTCTAGTAACTTAAAATCGGAATTTATAACGCCCCTTAAACCCTCCGCCCCCGCAACACCCCTTGTGGGTCAATTTTCCCAAAACCCATTTTGTAGCGGATATTTACTCCAGGAAAGCAACTTACCTACTAATTTTCAAGCAGGTAGGTGAAGTAGTTTAAAAACGGATATATTTATCTATTACGCCTCTTAATCCCCCACAACGCCACTTAGAAGTCTGTTTTCACAAAACCTGTCTTGTAACTGATCATTATTCTACGAAAGGAATCTATTTATCAAATTTAAAGACAGTGCGTCAAATAGTTTAAAAATTGAAATAATTATCTATAACGCCCCCTAAGCCCCTGCAACGCCACTTGGGGGTCGATTTTCACCAAACTCATTTTGTAGCGGATCTGTACTCTCTGAAAGGAATCTGCTTACCCAATTTCAAGATTGTACATCAAGTAGTTTGAACATGGAAGCAATTATTTATATCGCCCTTAACCCCCGTAACGCCCCTTGCGTTTCGAATTTCGGAAAATCCGTTCTTAGCTGACGTCTACTCTATGAAAGGAATATGTGTACCAAATTTCAAGTCTGTAGGTTGAATAGTTCCGGAGATATCGTGATTAGTCAGTCAGTCAGTCAGTCAGTGAGTGAGTCGCTTTTCTCCTTTATATATATAGATAAATACCAAAAGAGACAATTTGTTTGAAAAAAAAATTAATTGTGCGCATAATTTTATTTTTAAAATAACTTTTTAAAGAATTTCATTTTGTATCATTATTCTTCACATTATTATGATAATTTGTTTCAATTAATCAAAGGTTTTTCGATAGAGTTATGCTATTTTCTTTAATCCCAAAACACTTGGAATATAATGTACTCGCAAGAACCTTTACTACAATTGCTTAGTCGGCTTTTATCTCATGAAAATTAGTTTTTTTTTTATCTTTGTCTTCTAAATATCTTTTATTTTGTTCATTTGAGAAATGATTATCCTAAAACACAGCCATAAGTTGTACACGAAATTTTTTTTATTAAAACTACCTGATTTCTCTCTCTCTCTCTCTCTCATTCTGAAACGTTGCAGTAATCTTACTTTGCAATAATAATGAGATGATGTTTGATTTGATATAAAAGAATATAAAAGGTTATAAAAGAATTCCATGATGAAAATAACTTGTTATTCACAGGTATAAAAATATTACCACAGTAAAATTTTATTAATTAAAAAAAATTAATGATAGTTAAAAATAATATTGGTCTGAACTTGATGATGATATTTACTATTCAAAGTTTAATTTAAGACATAAGAAGGCTTTTTTAAACATATAGTATTAACATTTTGTAATATTATCAGGAAAAACATCGTAAATTCGGACAATTTAAGTAAGTCTTTTTTTTTCAGTAGACAGTATGTTCATCCAAAGAAACAATATAGACTTGACAGCAGTATATCATACTGTTAATGATGCTGTCAATACGTTGCATGCTAAACGTTGCTCATTAGTCTCATGAAGCAAACCCAAGTAGTAAGTGCAGGTTAGAGAAAGAGATGGAGGCTAGCATCATGCCCCCCCCCCCGATGCTTAATTAAGGTCGGTTAACTATGCTGATCATTTCATTTCAAATAAAATTTGTTCAGTTGAATTGTATGGTGCATAAGGTATGCAAGAAAATAATGCATAAGGCACGTGGAATTAAAGTGTGTATTATCTTATTATAAAATAATGGTACTCTGCTAATTGTGGCAGCATACATACAAACTATAGGGCAGCGTTCCTTAAATTGTGGGGCACGCCCCCCTAGGGGGGCATAACTTTACAGGGGGGGGGGACACGAGTATATAGAAAAGTCAAAATAAAAGATTATTTTTTAAAAAAATTATTAATTTACTGAAGGAAGTAAAACAAAATACGTTCTGTCAAAATAAAAAATAAAATAATCTGATATAATACACTTATAAATGTATCACTACTGTACAATGTATTTCATAATTAATTTAACAATACTAAGCTAAGAACAGATTTAATAATTACCAGCGACCCTATAGGCATGTAATAAAATCATGCACAAAATTTAATACTTATCTTGATAATTTGTAGGGCTTATAATTAAAGTCGTATTCAGATTCACGTCAAAGTACTTTATTATTGAATTTCAATATATTGCTATTGTATAAAGGGAGGCGTGATGAAAACTGTGATTGAAAATTGGGTCGCCATTATAGAAAGTTTGAGAAGTACTGTTATAGGGCCTAATTTCTTGTCTTGGTGACTGTGAGCAATGGTAGCCCTAAGCAAAAACATAAACAGCTCCATGCAGTCTCCTCGTATAAAAATATCTTTTCACAACTGTCCCTTTTTCGTATGCTAAATGGGAGCAATCACGTTTTTCTTTAGGTGTAAACGCTTCGAAAATCACAATGTGGAGCAAAGGAGAATTACTCAGTGAATATACCAGACCTCCACTAATTTTTACATGACTAAATGCCCTATTCAAACACCCTAGCCTTTGGCGAAAAATAAGAACGAAACACAGTACTGGCATACATACCTCTTTCATGTTGAGTTATGCTTATAGTCTCATTACACTTTTCCTTTCTGTAATAGATACAAGCTCGGAACTAAAGCTAATCGGAAATGCAGTCCTATTGTGATCCGTGCTTGTCGCAAGAATTGGCATTCTTAGAAAGTGGGAATTCTTTGTCTACCTCCAATAGGTCTTGAGAAACTAAACCAATAGTTAGAAACTGGTTACACATTTAGATAACCGTCAAATAGTCGATATTGATTCATCTTGCTATATAAGACGGTCACTAACTTGTTTTCAGTCGGTCTATGGCTCCATTACATAGTTCTTCTGATAAATGTTGTTTAGAACTCTTTTTAATCCTTTGATTATATCGAAATGGTTTAATACTCTTGTTCATTGCCAGCGATTCCCGCCAAAATAGCCTATTTGTAGCTACATTCTAATTCCCAAATTTCAAGATTTTTGAATTACTTTTAGCTTGTTTATTGCAATTTTTCAATGTTGAATAAAATTAATATAGTTCGCAAAATATTTTTCATGTATTCAGAATTAACAAATAACGCTACAGAGTGAAAATGTTTTAAAATACAGCAATCTTAAGGAAAAACTAATGCACATATTAAGCTTGAAAGACTGAAAAAACTAATTACTTTAAGATTATTTTATCCATTAGGAAAGTGGGTCAATAGTTAATAGTTTGGTGTTTAATCGTTTCTAATTAATTTCATTATATTAGCTAAGGGATTAAATAAGTAAAGATTTATTTTGCAATATATTTTAGAGCGATGAAATAAAATTAAGAGAATACTAAATAAAAATAACCTATTTTTAATTGCAATGAATAAAAAATATATCAATGATTTCCGTATATTATTCCTTCCCTTTATTTTTATCAGTATACATAATGTAAATTATTGTATGATTCGATCTGAGAAAACCAAGCTTATTTTTTGGAAGAAAAGTTGAATAAATTTTAAATAAAATTGATAAAATAATATTATTTATTTTTCAAGTATTTCAAGTCTTTTTAATATGTGTTTTACTTTTCCATAAAATACTTTTCACAAATAGCGTATTTTTAAGCTAATTTGTTAGCTGTATAGTCTTTTGAGTCATAAATGAATTTGAATACGTTTATTTTCCTGTGATTTATTTGTTGTGTTTTCTGAGGTCCTTCTATATCTTATGAAATAAATTAGGGCAGCATTTTTTATATCCTTTATTTTTGTTTTCGTATAATTTCGCATTGAGGATAAAAATTATCAATAAATTTATTTTAAAAATCGTCAAGTTAAAACAAAAATGATAGGTTAGCAACATGGAATTAATACATTATTAGTCTAATTGGTCTGAATTCTAATGAAACCAATTTTACTAACTTCCTACTGCAACATTTCCGAAAAAATTTGGATACCATTTTTTTCCGAGTCAAATCAGATAGCGTAGCTATATTGAAAATATATTTCAAATTCATTTTAATAAATTACTTTATAATGAAAAAAATGATGATTTCTTAATCGGTATTTTACAAACAATCAAAGGACACACAACCAGCAATTACTTTTCTTTTTCTTATTTTTAAAGTGAAAAAGGGAAGGAAAAAATTTCTTCTGAATAATATTTTACGTTAACGAATTTCGAACTATCGTAAATTCCTTTTCTCTACTCCACTTTCATTCAGTTTGAAAGAAACAAGAAAGAGCGCATTTTCATTTAATTTTCCATCACTTCCATTTTGATGAAAAAATCTACACTTCTAATGTTTTCTTTCCTCCTAAATGCTGGCTTAGAAGGAAAACAATTTCTGAGCACATAGCAAAATTTTTTCTTCCACTTGAGATAAAGTTTACTTTCATTTTCGTGATGGTTGAAAAATATACTTTAGAACGTTTATTTGTTTTTAATTTGCATACATTAAAGAATTATTGATAATGGATTAGATAATGGAATTGTTTTGGAAATCAGCCTTTATAACGTTATACCAAAAAAAAGCCTGTTTATATTTTTTCTAAGAATTTAAAAAGCAAAACAGTTAATATTTGGAACTTTTAAAACTTTCAGAATTAAAAAAAAAGTTGATATTAGATTGCTTTCAAGAAGAATTTTAAGAATAAAAAAATCCTATGACACACACGTATATGTATATATACTTGTGTATTCCATTAAAATTAGTATAAGTTTTTTAAATGCAGATTAAACTATAATTACCAAAATTACAGAATATGGCGGAAAGCCAAAGACAAAGAAATTGAGTTCATTAATATGGAATAGTACTGCATCCCTTTGAAAATATAACTTAAATATGAGTAGATAGACACTCAAACAACATCTTGATGATGAAATGTATAGAATCTCCGTTTGAATTGGTAAAAATTAGTCTACTGGTATGGCACTGTCTGCCCTTACGTTTAGTTGACGTTTGTTTTGTCGTGGATTGCGTGTAAGGATTTCTGACCATAGGATTGATTAAAAATCTTGACATTGAATTACGCAATATGAGGCAATTAACGGTTACAGACACTTCATTCCCATACCCTCTCCTCTTCCGGATGGAATTGAGACTTCCCAACGCAGCCAATAACATACCGAGAGGTAACATGATTAAATATCTATTTATGTTGTACTTGGAAACAGTACAAGGCCTATTAGTGATAAATCTCATAATTCTGAAACACAATCAAGAGACGTGGATGAACACCTTACCTGGCATCCTTTTTTCCAAACTTCCACTTCACACAAAGGCTTTAAACATTGGCAGATTTATTGTGTATTGCATCAGTGGTTGGAACTATGTATAGAATCTCATTTTACACATTGAATCAATTTTTGTGGTAAAACTTATATTATATACTTATATATTTTGTCATAAACGTATATATTCCATATTATTTGAAGTATAGTAAGTACTCCGGCAAACATCAAGGCTCTAATCTATACGTTTTTTCTTCTTTAGACACGTGAAAGAGAAAAAAAATTGAAAAAAAAATATTTTAAATACTACAAAGAATCTCTTAAAAAAGGGAGGAACTCCACGGTTATTCAAAAATGCTTTTCATTTGACTTCATATTAACAATTATGGCATTCCATTTTCTCATAAATTTCAACATGGCATTCCATTTTCTCATTAATTTCAATATGGCATGTAATAACATGTTTAAAGTATTCCTAAATAATAGTAATAATTTTACTTTAATCATAATTTAAAAAATATTATTCAATCATATAAAGTTTACTTTCTATTAAGCTAAAATCATTCATACTTAAAATTTTTGTACTTGTGAGATATGAACATAAAACAAAGGTATTTTTTAGTTTCTGGAAAATATTTGCAGTGAGACAGCATTTTTTTTGTCTACTTTAAACAATTAATGGTGATCTAGAACTCGTGGTTTCGATTTTCGGAATAATTTAAACAGCTAGTAATTATTTTTTTAAGAAAAATCATTTAAATGAAATTAATTTTCTGCAATATACACCCTTTGGATTTTTTTCTGTATTGGATTCATTAATCAAACTAGATTTAGTGCCACTAATTAATCTTGATTAGTTAAGAACTTCTTTTGTAAATAAATTTAATGCTAGATTTAATTAATATTTATAAATGAATAATTAAGCAATGATTAATTATATAATGATTAATTTGCATACCTTTATATATTTTTTTTCGTGTAACAGTTTTTGAATCATTTTTCTTATTTTCAGAAAGGCTATATATTCAATCCTTTTTTAATGGTAGATATACCTAATAGATTAATTTTTACTGTAGAAGAGCTTTATAATTCCGAGAAATTAGTCGTAGACTGCACACACACACACAGATTTTTAAAAATAAAAATAAGTGTGAAACGTAATCTTGATTTGCAATACATAACTTAGCGTATGCTGGCAATCACAAAATCAGAGAGATGTTCTGTACTATTTTTTTACAATCTATGAACTTCTCATTAAGTATTTGATAACTATATTAAAGAAATTTTTGAGTGGGACTCGCTAAGCATATGAACAACTTTGTATGATAAATTAAAATATTCAAAATTATCAATTTTATTAGGGGGATTTATTTTAAAGTAATTTATTTTTCAACTTATTTAAAAATGGATAATTAACTTAATCAAATTATTTTGCAAACTAGTAAAATGGAGAATATAAGGGAAATAAAATGGCTTGTTTTACTAATATTTTAGAGTCTAACATATTCCAGTGAACTTCAAACAATTCTTGGAAAAATTGCCTTAAAGAAAAATAATATTTCCTCCACGGTTAGATTATAAGAAAATAAATAAAACAATATCATAGAATATTTTATTTGGCGTTACGATTCACTTGCCTCATTTCGTTACAAGAAGGAAATCAAATTCTACATTTTCAAACTGTTTTCCTTGAACCCTCATTTTAACTATATAAGCCTAAAAATAATTTTTAAATAGATTTATATAAATGGTTTGCTGCCCTTTAAGTTGAATCCAAAAGAAATGCATATAAAATCATTCTTCGTTATGTCTACACAGAAAGTTTCATGTTACAACAGAAAATATATTTAAAAATGTAAGATTTCCTGCCTAGTTTGTTATTTACTGAAAGCAAATTGCATAACTCATTTTATTTTTGTTCTTTTTCAGGAGAAATTCGCAATCGATTTTCTACTTCCGTTCAAGAAATATTTGATTTGGATTTAAAGTCTGCTCCATCAATTCAGCTTGTGTACTATCATCGTGTATCAGATTTTGAATGATAAATTAATAGTATTCTCAGATTTCATTTCAGTTACTCTCTTAACTTGATGAAATAGAACGATGTATGTGCGTCACATGTCTTTTCTTTGCATTTAAATGTCTGTTCTCTGCTAAATTTCCTTCCCTTCTTTTTATATTCATGAATCTCTGTACATGTCATTTTATGTATAAATATTCAATGTTACGTTCAAATTAAAATATGAATAAAAAATAAACAATAATAACTTGAAAGAATAATTTACAATATGTACTTAAACGTTTATGCACTCGAGTAGGAATTAGGTAAAGCTCACTGACACTTACGCTGCAAGGTGGCTTCAAGTAAAACTAATAAAAACTCTTACCGCAAAATCCAGCGTATATAACGCGCACTTTTAACACGAAAAATAAGATCGAAATTTAAGGGTGCGCTTTATACGACGGGTATAAAAGTGAGGGCTTTAAATATAAAAAAGGAGATGAGCATAAAAAAAATTGGACATCTACATGTATTCAAATACTTAATAAATTGAAGGGTTGTATTTCTAGAAGTATAGTATTTTTTCAAAATCCTAGGATAGTATCTAGACTTTGAAATTTAAGTGCATTGCTTACTTACATTTCAAGCTACTTCGAAAAGAAAGAGGTCATGTTATGTGGCGAATATATATAAAAATTAAAAAATTCATCTTGGAAAGCATAGGAGCTCTTCATGCACCAGGGCGCTATGCGCCGGATTTTACGGTACTTCATCGCGTTTGTGATATTCATCGTTTGTAATTTTAAAAACATTTTAGAACATTTCGGAGAATTCAGTATATATATATATATATATACACAGTCGACTCTCGATTTCGAAGTTGTAGGGACCAATGACAAACTTCGAATTATCAAGAGGGTAAGAAAAAAGTCCTGAATATTTTTTCTAACACATTTAAATTTTAAACTAATAAAACAACAGTTGTACACATGTATAAAATTACTTTAAAATATTTTTTTTAAAGTACATGTTATACAATATAAACGTTACAAAAAATTGAAAAGTCATGTATTAAAAGAATACATTTATGGAGTAATTTTCTTTCACTCCCCACCAAATCTCTTCCATTCTTCATACGAAATGAAATTTTTTCACACCCGGTTCCCTCAGACACTGTCCCTAACACCACTGGTTCTTCAAGGCAGGGTCCAGTGCGGCCCATGTCCCATTTGATGCCATACGCTATAAGTCGCACAGATGAGCTATAAATAGTTATGCCAGACTGACACAAAAAACACAATCCTACACGCATCTCTTCTTCACAATAGTGAACCATCCTTTCTGAACACATGTGTAGCAAGCCACGCGTTACACGAAACATATGGACGGCTGACAACAGGTGCAGCCAGAATCATTCACTAGAACAAGGAAATCAATAAAAGTGTCTTTTCGCCTGTAGAACCGGGAAACACAGCGAAGAGATGACAGACAGATGGTCTTTAAAGGGGCTACGTTACAGGTGAGATACGCAGAAACAATACAACTCAAAACATGTAAGCTCCAACCTGTTTGCTATAGGACTCTAGATAGGTAAGTGTTCGAATTGTCGAGAGTTTTATCAGATAATTTCGATTTATTGCCAGTTGTAGTCTGGCCAGCCACCGGTTTTACTTCGAAATACCGAGTGTATCAAAACGTATTGTTTTAGTTCGAAATATCAAGAGTTTTTCTAGGGACTGAGCATATACTTCGAATTAGCGAGAGTCGTCTGTATATCTATCTATCTATCTATCTATCTATCTATCTATCTATCTATCTATCTATCTATCTATCTATCTATCTATCTATCTATCTATCTATCTATCTATCTATCTATCTATCTATCTATCTATCTATCTATATCTATATATATGTAGGATATCCCATAGAACTTTCTCTTTTTTTTGTAAAAGGTTAGATCATCCCTTTGCGGAGGACGGCAATGTTAATTAAAAAAGCATTCCATAGCCACGCCATCTAGCGTGCTTATTAAAAAGCTCACTCGTTTTGGTTTCGTCAGAGGCCTCTATCTACAGACTAGTAAGCATCTTATCAGCGCGTCCGCGTTTCTTCGCCACAACTGCGGTAAGTCACCTACGCATCATATGAGTTTCATTTATCGTTACGTTCTCCTAAAAGGAATTATCTATCTTTCCTATATTAATTTACTGTACTTTTAATGATTGCATGTCTTATTTCTTTCTGTATAATATTCCGTGTAATACTCTCCTATAGTTCATAATAAATTATTTAGTTTCTTTAATCTATATTGTCTAATTTATTTCTAAAAGTTATAACCTTGCATCTAAAAAAACCCCTAGACACACACTCTGCAAATAAAAATCCCGCCATCTGAAGAATCTAACTTTTCGGAAGATTTCGTTAGATTCCCATATAAATATATATATATATATGCATATTATCATTATTTTAATATTTTATAATTTTATCTGTTTATTGTGAAACTGTTTAAAACGTATGTGTTCTTTAGTAAGAATATTTTTAAAAGTTTACTTAATAAAAGTGAAAGTAGAACTTCTTCGACTTTTTTTAAACTTTAAATAGCTTTATTTATCCAAACTTTTAATTAATTTTTCTTGTCATGTTCAAGTTTATTGAAATAATAGGTTTTGATAATTCATAAAAAATTCCTTTGAAATAATAGCATATGAGTTATTTAAATAAAAATTTATTATTATTTAAATTCTATAAAATTTATCCTAAGTAATGCTAATTATTATCGTAAAATGTGATATGGAATTTTATATAAACAAAATTAATTAATTATATAAAAATTATAAATAAAGTTAATTAAAATTTTAATATAAATAAAAAATTTTCATCAAAAAATTAAATATAATTAGATACATTTTATGAGTTGATACAAAATATTTTTTTTTTCCTTAGAGTAATGGACAATGTACAAAAAACATTTAATTTTGTAATACCTTATGATCATTGTAAGTATTTTCCAAAGTATTTGCTATTATTTTAAATACATTATTGTATGTTTATAATTTTAATTACTCTCTTGTCTTTTTGTTTCAGAAAATTCTTGATATATGGATGATGTTACAATGTAAAGATTCTATAAGGAATAAAACTAAAAGAATACAGAAAACCTCCATAAAATTAAAACAACAGTGAAAAATTTAATAAGTTCGCTAAAAATTAATACGTATAAAACAACAGTTAAAATGTAATACGTATGACTGCTTTATACAAGGGGTGATCAAATGAAAAGGTACGAAACGATACGGTGGGTACAAATATAGACTTTATTCAAAATATACACCATAGGCCTGAGCACAACGATCCCACTGATGAACAAGCCGCAGGATTCCTTGTTCCCAGAATTCCTGTGGCTGTGACGAGACCCAGTCCTTCACAGTGTCCTTGAGTACGTCGTCCGAGTTGAAGCGCTTTCCTTTCAGGTGTTTCTTCAGTGGACCAAACACATGGAAATCGCAGGGTGACATGTCCGCACTGTAGGACGGATGGTCCAACGTCTCCCATTGGAACTTGTCCAGTTCCATTTGTGTGACTCTGGAGACGTGTGGACGCGCGTTATCATGGAGCAGAACCACACCCTCCGTGAGCAGCCCCGGTCTTTTGTTCTTGATGGACATGCGTAGGCGTCGGAGTGTCTCACAGTACACATCGGAGTTAATGCTTTTTCTGTGCTCGAGTAATTCTGTGCTCGCATCATTTGGACGCCACTTTTTATAAGAGCCTTTGCTCTGTCCTGCGCA
This sequence comes from Trichonephila clavata, assembly GCA_019973975.1. Taxonomy (NCBI): domain Eukaryota; kingdom Metazoa; phylum Arthropoda; class Arachnida; order Araneae; family Nephilidae; genus Trichonephila; species Trichonephila clavata. The sequence continues at coordinate 15,374 of BMAO01009452.1, forward strand.
TGCGGGCACCCGCGCATGATCCGATCCCAGTCAGAGTCTCCAATGGCATCCCGAGATGTCTCGCTACATTCTCCCTTGGCGGAATATGCAAATATTTAACTGTTTCATTTTTATGTCGTTAGGTTTTTTATGTCATGGCGTAACAGATTGAATCTATTACGCCATGGTTCGTGATGTGGTTGCGCTATTCATCACAGCTATGAGCACAGTCCGCCGTTTCCTCCTGCATCGAGCAATGACAGAGCCGAATCACAGTTGCTTAGTTTCGTCTAAAACCGAATTCTCTAAAGGGTTATCCGCAATCCCTACAGGTTGTTATTCTTCCACGGTCGAATTCAGAAACTTAACGAAAAGACGATCGATGTCTTCCTCGAGGCATAGGTAAACAGCTTAAAATGCACGAAAAAACGTTTGTTGTACTTCAAATCTCAAATCTGCTCTCCTCTTATATAGCGCTTGTGGGTGGCGCTACAGTCGCTCTTGATGTGTGTCTGCTCTATAATGCTAATTACACTGCTGGCCACCGTAAATGCAACACCAAGAAAGACAAGAGATAGCACAACAAAATTTATTTTGTAGATAATATATTGACCTTGTATCAAATGATTCAATTTATAGACTTCTGTGAAGTGTGGTTCCTGTCAGAATCATTAGCCAGAGTAGTCGCCATTGTTGGAGATCACCGCTGCCACACGCCTCGCCATTGATTCAAAGATGCTTTGGATGTGTTCTTGGGGTACAGTAGACCAAGCAGCTTCCACACGTGGCCAAAGTAGATCTGGTGTGGCAGCTAGGGTGTAATCTGGGTCAATCATTAAGCAACCATGGTCCACATGTTTTCTATCGGCGAAAAGATCCGGAGAGCTACCCGGCCAGGGAAGCAATTAAATCTGGTGATTGACGAAGAACCTTTGGACAATGCGTGCCACGTGTGGTCACGAATTTTTCTGTTGAAATATAGCTGTGGCCAAGCCCTGTAGGTAAGGAAGGACAACTAGCGCCAACACCTCGGAGATGTAGCACTGGCTGTTTAAAGTACGGGCAATGCGTACTAGAAGAGTTCGAGAGTGATATCCAATACCACCCCATATCATAATACCCAGTGCAGGACCAGTGTGGCAGTGCATAATGCTACTGTTTAGCATCCTCTCTCCACGGCGTCTCCAGACTCGAATCCAACCATCGTGGTGTTGCAGACAGATGCGTGACTCGTCAGTAAAGACAACTTCATTCCATTCTGCCACCCACATCCTTCTTTCTTCGCACCATTGGTGGCGGAGACGTCTGTGGTTCTGCGTCAAGGGTATACCAAGCAATGGGCGTCTTGCGGACAGACCACTCTGCTGTAAACAGCGTCAAATGGTACTCGCAGACACTGAATGATGCGTTACAGACTCAATGCGCTTTGCTATGGTTCGCGATGTGACTGAGCGACCCGTCACTGCCATGCGCACAATTTGCCTGTCTTCATGTAAGGTGGTGCACTGAGGTGGATGCAATAGACCACGTCGGTCCATCGTACCCTACTGCATCCAACGGTCACATATCCACATTACATTTGTTTGGTCTCGTCCAACACAACTACCGATTTCCCTGAAAGTTATTCCACATTCTCGGTAGACTACTTTCCTTCCTCTGTCGAACTCGGATACTTGATCAAAAGCTGATCGCTGTTTTCTACGAGACATAATTGATCGTTTTTTGAAAAAACCACAAGAAAAACACAATTGCCGAACTTGAAATCGTCGAAGTCTCCAAGCCTTAAATAACGCTTTGAGGTGGCGCCACAGGCGTGCGTGATGTGTGTCTGCGCTGAAATTCTAATCATTTGCATATCTCACCTTCGCTAATGCATGTTGTAAATTTCATGTTATTTGCGTGCTTCCATCAGGGGGTTGCATTTACGGTGGCCAGCAGTGTATTTGCATATTTTATCGCTGCCAACGCATGATGTAAATTTCACACATGGCTTGCATTCATTTTTCAAAATAAATAGCCTATGTAAACCTGGCAACGAAAATTAATAGATAAATTGGTTTTCATTTATTAAAATTTATGTTATTAATTACGTGCTTTTATTTTGCTATTATTTACAAAATGCAAAAAATATATTTACTACAATTGAACGCAAATTTTTTAAAAAAACAAGGGAAAGTAAAACGATTTAGAATAAATGAACATGAAAGAAAAAAATCAGCTTTGATTTGTCAATACAGTTACTAATTAGTTTATATTTTGAGAATTCTCGATTTTAAACTCAGCATACATAGTTGGCTCTTCATTGTAGTAGGTAATGTTAAATGATAAAAGTTAATGAAAAACAAAAATTTTAAATGATCTATTTCAAAAAAATTGCATGTATATTTTTACCCTTAAGCTAAAGAATTTTAAACGGTTGAAAGAAGAAACAAAAATAATGAAACATTTAAAAGTTCTTTGTTCCTTGCTGAGATTTACAAAGGAAATAGTTGATCGTTATTCAAATAGACCTTTCCTTGTCCACAGTGCAACACTACTGCCAATAAATTATTCTATAAAGCTGTTTAACTCACAATCCTGAATTTATTGTTTCACTGTCATATGTTCACATCTCAATGTACGTTTGTTTTTTCTTTCTTTATGAAAAAAATGAGAAAGATTTCATAGACGCTAAACCTCTGCAGATTTTACGCGAGTGAATTATTACTGAATGTTTCTAAGAATTATTGTTTGCTCTATGTAAGTATATTTTAAGAAAAATAAAACTTCTTTTTTAAGCATTGGATTTAAACTTAATAAATGAAAGATTTATAAGAAAAAATTAAGAGAGATACTCTTTTTTTATTTCTAATTTTATTCAATATATTTTAAATGCTACACAGTAATAGATTTGATTCAATACATTATATAAAAGGTTATTGTGTTAGACTGCAAAATACATTATTTTGATATAAATAACATACTATAATTAAATCTATATATATAAAAGAAAAAATAACTCACTCATTCACTCAGCACGATATCTCAGGAATTATTAAAACCATATACTTGAAATTTATTAGGCATGTTCCTTTTAATGGAGTAGAGATCCGCTGAGAAGGGATTTCGCGGAAATCGATCTACAAGGGGAGTTACGGGACTTAAGACGCGTTAGAGGTAATTATTTCCGTTTACAAACTTGAAATTTGGCAAGTATGTATGTTCTTTTCAAGAAGTAGAATTTTGCTACAAAAGAGGTTTTGCTAAAGTAGACCCTCAATGGGCCGTGGCGGAGGTTTAAGGGGCGTTATACATAATTGTTTAGCTTTTAAACTGTTAGACATACAGAATTGAAACTTGGTAAGTATGTTCCTTTCATGGAGTAGAGAATATGTTTTGCAGAAATCAACTCACAAGAGGGTGTTGCGAGGCCTTCAGGGGCATTGTAATTGAAAATTTCCGTTGTTGAACTATGAGACGAAAGCGTTTAAAAATTAGTAGGCACGTTAATTTTACGGAGTAAAGATCCGCTACAAAAGCGATTTTGTGAAAATCGAAACACGGGGGGTTGTGGGAGGAAAGGGGCTTTATAGACATTAATTTCCATTTTTAAACTATTCGATGTACAGTTTTGAAATTTGGTAGGCATGTTCCTTTCATGGAGAAGAGATGCGCTACAAAAAGGATTTTGCGAAAATCGATCCCCAATTCCCAAGGAGCGTTATAAATAAATTATTTCCGTTTTTGAACTATTAGACCTACGAACAAGAAAATTGTTCCTTTCTTGAAGTAGAGTTCTTCTAAGAACAGATTTTGCAACAATCAGCCATCAAAGGAGTTGTGAGGGGTTGAGGGGAGTATTTATATTAAAAATATATATTTTTTTCTTAAAATTGTTAGACACACATACTTGAAATTTGTTAAGCATGTTTCTTTGGTTGAATAGAAATACACTAAGAATGTATTTTATGGAAATGAACTCCTGTGAAGGAAGGGGGGAGTGACTGGGGTGTATTGATAAAAATTTCCCTTTTGGAACAACCAAAATTACAATAATGAAATTTGGTATGCATGTTTCTTTTGTTAAATTAAAATCCAATAAGAATGGGTCTTTCGAAAATCTACTCCAAAGTGGGCTTCGGTGTTTATTGATAAAAAAAAATTCCTTTTTAGAACTATTAGATTTAAATTTTAAATTTGACAATCATGTTTATTTTGTTGATTAGAGATCCACTAAAAATGGGATGGGAAATGCATTTAAGGGAGGAGATTTTACAGGTGCATGAAAGATAAGGCAACTACAATTTTAGAAATTAATATTCAAGAGGTGAAAGTTATAAGAATGATTTTAATGTAATCGAGCCCTTAATGCTAGGACATAGATATCAATAATTTATATATATATATATATATTATATATATATATATATATATATATATATATATATATATATATATATATAGTATGTATCCATACATTATTATGAAATACTCAGCGAAGCTGACGAGAAGAGGCTAGTATACGTTGTAAAATAAGTATTCTGTAATAAATTGAGTAAATATGTGATTTTTGTATGTTTAATATTTTATGAAATTTATTCGTTATTGTTTAATTTTTATTTAATTTTAAGTAACAGTAAATATTCTAATAATTATAATCTCAAAAGACATTATATTATTTCAAAAAATAATTAAAACAATAATGTTTCTAAATTTTACTTTAATTCGAACAAGACGACATATTTGTTAATCATGCTGATAATGTATTAAAAGCAATTTATATAGTCAAGATAATTATAATAATCTTATCTTTATATATATATAGAAAATTCTTATAATGAGTTTCATAAACGTTTTTATTTTATTTTCAATTATAAAAAGTAAAAATATTATTTACATAATTTTACAAGTCTATTAATTTGGAATGTTTTTAATTAAAAACCCGTTATTTTTCTCCCAAAATAAACCGGGTTTGTGCAATGCTGATTAATTTTCAAAATACATTTTACGTTAATGCATAAAAATTAATCCAATACTTTTTTTTTAAAGTATCCAAATATATTATTACGAGCATTTTGCTAAATTTATTGGATTTCCTCTTTCACTTAATATTTTATTAAAGTTTGAGAAAAACTTTTTTTTCTTGTTTTGTTTTATGCGTGAGTATAAGAAACTTTTTCCATGTGAAACGAACTGTTTGAACTAAGTAACAGGATGCATAATACAAAAATATTTCTTTTATAATAAAAGTTTCATAATTTGAAATTTTCATTATGTTTTCGCTTCTAAAGGTATCTTCCAACGTTAAAAACTTAAATTTATAGGAGAAATTATTGAATTTAAAAAAAAAAAAAATCTGATAAATATTCTAAGACTTTACTTTGTAAAAACCGCCTTTCCTTTGAAGCTACAAAACGTAGAAATAGAATAATAAACGTTTTAATGTGTGAGAGGTTTTCAAAAAAAAAAAAAAAGAAGAAAAAACAGGAAGTTGCCATTTTGAAACCGGAAGTTGAAGCCTTTGATAAACATTAACTTTTTTCTTCTATTTATAAAAATACTTACTGCCTTTATTTTTTTAAAGAACTTTAAAAACATATTAAGGTATATTTTGAAAAAAATTGTTCCATATGATATATTTATTTTTTGTTTCCTATGTTGTTTTTATCTTTAAGTCCATTTTTTCTGAAAAACTATATCTTTATAAAAATTACAGTTTTTAAAATGTAATAACTCTTAATTTGTAAACATTTAACTTAAATTTTTTGTAGATTTATGTAAAACTTGTTAGAAATGCTTTTCATACTATTCTAGAGGACCTGAACTAGGATATTTTGAAATATATAATTTTTCATAGTTTAAAATATCCGAACAAAGAAATTTAAACAGAATATTTTAGTTGTTATTTCTATTGATTATAACTCTGAGAATAATGTGAATTCTTCAAAATCCTAGTTACCACTCTGTAAAGAAACCTTAGATACATAAATACTAAGTATTATTTATATGAAATCATTTTACATAAAAGAAGAATACTTTGAAAATACTCAATTTTTTCATAAATTTTGCCAAAAAAAAAAAACATTTAAAAATTTATTGTAAATATATTTATAAAACAACTTAATATATATAATCTAATTCAAGTGTTACTAAATACCAAAAAAATTATTATTCTTTTTTACTGGGTTTTTTCTTACAGTTTCTAAAGTAGCCTACCTTAACAAAGAATATAAAAAAAAAAAAAAAAGAGAAAAAACAGGATCACACACACACACACATTTGTCTTTTATTCAATGATATTGGAATCATTTTCATAATCGTATTAGTGCTGTAATTTAAAATTTAGTTGGTGAAACAGAAGAATACCTTTTTAATGGAACCCATTGAATAATGTAAATACTTTTTTTTAAAATCATTTTGAAAAAACATGTATTGCTTTGCAGAAAAAAATATCAAAGGGGATTTTTTAACAAAAAAAATTAAGTGAAATATTATACAGAATATGACAACTTTCATTTCCTTATAGATTCATCCTTATATTTCCATTACAAAATATCTTATTAGTAAATAAATCTTGAAGCGATTAAGAAGCTTACTTCGCATTTTTATACTAACAAGCACATATTTGCGTGTCCCATATAGCAAAGAATAAATCAATATGGTCAATAAATAATTGGAAAAGTAATTATGTAACAAATGGGATTTCATTTTCATTAGAGCTTCTGCATTGGATACAGTGTACTTGTTTATACTATTCTATAATTAGGTACATTCTGTATAGTTAATCATCTCTCGTAAACACAACAGTTTCTGCTTATATAAAATAGTTACTTTATAAATAATAAATTTTAATGTGAGTGAACTTTCTTAGAATAGTGCAATGTACATTGAATATACATTCTAAATGAGTTTGAAACTAATTAAATCTTTATGTAAAAACATATATATATATATACATATATATATATAATTCTAGAACACTCACTATTCAAAACCAATACATAATATTGTACTTGTCAATTTCACACAATATTACACACTGAATTTTAAATTATGTCTTTGAAACTTGTTTTCGGGCACAACTTTCAGTTAAAAAAAATTTTTTTTAATTTTTCTGCTTGACAGCTTACAGATAACTGTTTGCTAGTGTATTATTAGTTTTGACATTATTTAATAAAGAAGATAAAATTTCAGTGTTTTCGAATCCACAAACACATGTCTAATTTATCTCAACCTATTTTACACGGAAATGCACAATATTTTCCACTCAGAAATATTACTTACAGAAGAAATCATATTTTATTACCATCATTTCGAAGTACGAAGATGAGACAGATAACTGCGAACATTCAATTTTCCGTTCACACCATTTACTAAATTTGTAAAAGGGTATATAAATTCAAAAATTAAAAAAAAAATTACTCAATTTTTAAATTTTTTAGAGTAAAGTTATGTGAGTATTAATTATACGAGCACCAAGATAAATGCTAGCTGTAATATTTTTGCTATTGGGAAACACAAAACATTTATAAAGTTAATTTTATACTATTTGTGCGTGTGTGTTATTGTTGACAGACATTGTTTTAAAAGTACTATTATCATAAAAACTATTTTTTTTTTACATTAGGCAAGTAGTTCTAGTTTTAAACTTGGTAATTTACTAGATACTAGTAATAGTATAACTTAGTGTTTTAGTACACTTAATATTAATATTCTCACACATGTAATGATGATAATTTCTAGATTTAATGATAGATGATAGATTTATATTTCATGCTTCTTTCTTTTCTCTCAACAGTCCAGTTGTATAGACAAATTAAGGTAACGTTTGACTGACCTGAAAACCAACTTTAAACCTGCAATCTTAATTTCTAAGGCAAAGAGTTTACTATTGTACTTCTGTGACTGGCTAACTTATTTTTGACCGATACTCTGACTGGCTATATTTCTATCTTTCCTTTACTTCTTTAGATTTATAATTATTTAGTATACCGCACACATTATTGCTGATTATATATATGAATATAATTTATATATATATATACTGCTGGCAACAAAAAATGCAACACCTTGAAGGGCACGTGCAAAGCAGGTTAAATTTAAATCATGCATTAGCGGCGATGGAATACACAAATCTTTAGCATTATAGCGCATCACAGGCAACCGTAGCGCCAACCACAAGTGCTATATAAAAGGAGATAAATGACGATTTGCAATTCGTTTTTCGGGATATATTACCTATGCCTCGTGGAAAACATCGAGCGTCTTTTGACCAGGTTTCTGAATTTGATCCAGGAAGAATGGTAGGCTATATGGATTGCAGATTATCCTTTAGATAAATCGGTCAACGTGTTGGACTATGAGGGGATCCGTCATCGCTGGATGTAGAGGAAACGATGGAATGACAGGGCCGATCACACCCACATTATTGCACCACTTCCCGTGATGACAGGCCGATTGAGCGTATGGCAGTGAAAGATCGCACCGCCACATCACGTACCACAGCACATCGGATTCAGTCTATTACCCATCTTTTGGTGTCCACTCGTACCAATCGAAGCCATTTGTAGCAGAGTGGAATGTCAGCAAGGCATCCATTATTTCGCTTACCCTTGACTGGAAACTACAGACGTTTGCGCCTCCAATGGCGCGATGAACGGTGGACATGGACAACGAAATGGAATGACATTGTGTTTAGTGACAAATCCCATGTTTGCCTGCAACATCACGATGGTCGTATTCAGTTTGAAGACACTGTGTAAGAAGCTGCCACTATGGTCCAGCACCTAATATCATCTATTAAGGTGGCATTGGATTTCCCTAGACTCCTTACCTCCCGTTCAACATTTCCGGTGCAATGAACAGCCCCCCCCAAAAACACTACATCTTTGAGGTGTTGGAGCCCATCGACCTTCCATACATTCAACTCTTTTCTTCAGCCATATTCCAACAGGATAATGCGCGACCACACGTGGCTCGCTACATTTAAGGGTTGTTTTTTACTCATCAGATTGAAATGATTCTTTAACCTGATTGTTGTCCCAATATATCGCCAATCGAAAAATTGTGGCCCATGCTTGCAAAACAACTGACCCGGGATACACCTTCCACCCGCTGCTACAGCAGATCAACTTTGCAATACGTGGAAGCCGCATGGACTTCTGTACCTTAAGGATAAATCAGAAGCCTCTTTGATTTTATACCTAAGCATGTGGCAGTGGTTATAGCCAGCAGTAACGTCTACATTAATTACTGATTTTGTCATCTTCGACACGTCGCAAGAGGCTGTAATTTTAATCATTTGATATTTGTGCAACATATTATCTGAAAAATAAATTTCGCTGTGATGCATCTGGTCCTTCTTGGCTCTCCATTTTATGTGACCAGCTGTATATACACTCAAGAGCCAAAACATTATGACCACCTGTCAATAACGAGTTGACCCTAATTTGGCGCGCAACACAGTTTCAACCCGCCTTGGCATCGATGCCCCAAGTCCTTGGTAAATGGCTGGAGACAGATTGTACCAGATGCTTAAGCAACGGTCACTCGAATCTGAGATATTGAGAATTGGGGGTCTTTGAATTCTAAGCTGCCGTCCCATGACATCCCAAATGTGTTCTATCGGATTGAGATCCGGTGACTTAGGTGGCCAGGACATTAACTGTAATTCAGCATCATGCTCCTTGAACCACTCCAACACAATTTTAGCCCCGTGACATGGGGCGTTGTCCTGTTGGAACATTCCATTTCCAGCTGGAAAAACAGATGCCAGGTAAGGGTGCCACTGGTCCGCAATGATGTTCAGAAAACCTGTAGAATTCGTGGTCTGCTCTACTACAACCACGGGTCCACGAGACGCCCAAGAGAACGTCCCTCAAAGCGTAATACCACCACCACAGGCCTGTACAATGAGGGAGCAACTGTTCGCCTGAAAGACGGCGTATCCTGACACAGCCATAGGCGTTATGAATAACAAACCATGATTCATCTGACCACACAACTCTCTCCCACTGATCCATGGACTTGTCGCGATGTTCCCGGGCCCAGCGCAGGCGCCGTTGGCGATGACGCTTGGTCAGCAAAGGCACACGAGTGGGACGTTTGCTGCGTAGCCCCATATCCAACAGTGTCCGCTGAACACAGTGCTTCGATACTATTCTACTTGGCCCGTCATTGTATTGAACTATCAGCTGATCCACTGTCTGTCTCCGATTTTGCTTCACCATGCGATATAGTCTCCAACGACCTTTTTCTTTGATAGCGTGTGGACGTCCAACACCATGTCGTCTACTGCTGGTTTCACGTCATTCATCCACTTTACATAAGTACTAACAACTGTAGATCACGAACAACCACGAGTCGTGCAGTTTCGGAAATACTTGTTCCGAGCCTTCAAGCCATTACAATCTGCTCTCTATCAAAGTCGCTTAGATCCGCAACCTTTCCCGTCACACACAGAAGTAAGTGAAGGAATGATCCTTAAGACTCTCCAGCGGCAGTTACATACCACTTCCACCTGATCGCTTGCCTTCCACGTCATCCAGGCGAGTTCATTCCATAATGTAGAGGTGGTCATAATGTTTTGGCCCTTGAGTATATATATATATATCCCCTATATCTGAAATTATTAAAAACCAATTATAATAATGACTCTGCAAACTTTTTAGACCTACAATTAATTGTTAAGAATAATATACTAATTAGTAATATTTTTGATAAAAGAGACTCTTTTGATTTTAACATTATTAAAATGCCTTTTGGGAAAGTAACCTACATCTCTCTATCTATTTTTAGAAATATCATCTTAAATTTTATAAAAAGAAATAACGATTTAGTCACAGATAATGATGTTAAGCAAAATAATTTTAAGCTATTCCGCAATAATTGCTTGGAATAAATACAACTATCCAAGTAACTTCATTTTTAAATATATGTCTAAATTATCTCTCTAATTCTCCTTTTCAAAGTTTAAGTATTATTCTTTGTTTTTTTTTCTGCTTCTGTTTTTATTATTTTCAATTTGTTTTAGTTTGCTTTGTTTAATTACAAAAAAAACTATCCAGGTGGAGCCACTAATTTTTGCATCTGGTTTTATCAACTTAACATGTCATTTTAACGATCATTTAGCGTATTGTTCTCGTACGTACAGTTTTTCCCGCTCTCCGGTTATTTGCATTTTTTCATGTAAGTTTTTTGCTTCATTGTTCCTTTTCAAAATTATTTTTATTTGTATTTTGTTAGGATTCATTTCCTTTCATATTTTTCTATTATTTTTATTTTATTTTTCTTTTGGTTGCAAATTACACGTGGTTGGTTTAGGCCTAACTTTTCAATATTGGTATGTTTTCCTGTTATGTATAAAATTTCTGCTGAACAGGGGAAGGTAGGATCCATAAATATATTTAACCCTAATTTTGCTGGTCCTAATTCAGCAAGCACTTTAGAAATCATAACAAGTCTTCATTTTAGTCTATTGACTCTTTTGGCTTCTTACATTTTAAAGTTCTAATTCTGTTCCATGTTATACATACGCTTAGTTAATTCTTCTATAATAGACTCTTCCATTATTTTTAAAGTGTGTTTCTTTAATCTGGATTGAATCTTCTAGCTTTTTAGTGATATTATTTTGTAGTTATCAATTTTATTATGCCATGTATTTCTTTCATTTTATGTTACAAATATTATATATATATATATATATTGATTAATATATACGGATGCATATTGTTTGTAACATGTATATAATCTAAAATTCATGGATATCATTACAAAGGGCTGCAATAAAGAAACACATTCGTAAAGTAATGATAAGTTACAACACTTTCATAAGACTTCATTTAACTATTTTAATTTTTTATTTCTCTATGTAACTTTAAATATTCAGAGAATGTTATTCTTTCAGTGTCACAAATCGTAGATATAGATAAACTTTCAATGCAATTTCGAGTTAATTTGGATTATACTTACTCGAAAACAAGTAATGTAGTTACTTTTGTGCACTTTTTAATAGAATAATAATTTCAAAAGGAAAGTAATGTTTATACCCCTAAGTAATTTGCTCATTTTTTGGAGAATATTTTGGCCTTAACTTTCCTATAGTTCTCGTAAGAAACTGTTAAAAATATCATTAAGAATTCAAATATTTTTTGCTCCCTTACAAACTTCAAATTTTTGAAACGAATTGGCTACTTGAAAGATTAATAAGGTTATTGATCAAACTTTAATCTCCTAAAACAGATGAACATTATTTTAAACTAAAATATTTTTAGTAATCTTTTAACTTTAAACACTAGTGTATGAAACAGCTGAATTTTTCAAACAAATTATTCAATGATAAAAAAAAATATTTAAGAAATCAAAACAGGAAAATTAGCAAGATAAACGCAAATTAAATATATGTTATTCTGAATTTCAGTTAATTTAAATACAAATACTGAGATTTTACTTTAGAATAAATTTGAATACTGGCACATATTAAGGCTATCCAAATGCACAGTTCATTACTTCAAAGAAAAATTGTTGTAAATTTATATAAATATTTGAGATTTGTGAAGACTGAGTTTGATGCAATAATAAACAATTATTGTGAAATTTTCATTACTGTGGTATTTCAAAATAGCTGATAAAAATTTTCTATAACGAAGAATATCTCGAAAAAGGAGTTTAATAATAAAATAGTTATCTAACATAAATATTGCTTCGAGGAGATATTGATATTGAAACACATTTAATAAAAATTAAGTATTGATTTAAAAATATTCAAAATTTCATTGGAGAGTTTCTCAACATATAAAAAACATATAACATCCCAACATTAGAGTTCATAACACGCTCGTGTAAATATTTGATACCTTGATTTCAGGTTGCCATAAACCCAAATTTATAATTGAAGGAAATTAGGTAGTATATTCATTTAATTCATAAAGTAACAAATTATACGACATTATTGGAATAAAATTACAGTTAAGGTAAGATTATAGAGTATTTTAAAAAATTTATGTGAAATCTAAATAATTGTAATTTGTTTTAATAACAAAAAATCCACAAAGATTTCAACTCTCAAGACTGGGATATGAATTGTTGCGTTTAACAGCATTTTTCTTCAGCAAATATAGAATGAATATTTACATATAGATAAAAATTTAAAACAACAAAAAACTAAAGCCTGTATTAAAAACTACATTTATTTTTTACACAGTTGTAATTTTTTTTCTGAACCTTAATTCAATTTCGAGGTTTCAAATTTGTTCCAAAATCTTTTATTCAAATTAATGTTCGAATAAATACACTGCTTATAAAAGTACTTAACAACACCAAATGAATAGTCGACTGAATTCGAATTTGTTGCACAAAAACTGATTCCAAATATATTTCATCTTTCACGATAAAGTGTTATTTTTCTTAAAAGTGTTTTCATCAATAGTACAAAAAAATTGTGTAGGTCGTTGGAGGATTGACTTGTAATATCATCTTAAAAGTATTGGGTACTTATGTATTATCGCAACCGTATTGACGACATTTTTTAAACGAAGCATATGATTGCCAACTCAGAGCTTTCGAAAAAGCGAAATCAGGGTTGTCAACTTGGCGAGTTATCTTGAATGTTAGCATTGTTGCGATAGAAATTAAGTACCAAATATTGTTATATAACATGGGTTTCCAAACTGGTACTGTCCTATGCTTGAATTCCAGACCATATAATCGATTTGAAGGTCACAGCTCATTTTAATCTTTCATGTTAGACAACTCCTTGTTATGTTAATCTTCTTATAGGAATTGTTGTTTATTGTTGATTCTAATTGACTGACAGCTGTACCGTTGAATTAAAATTTACTATTAGTAATAAGCAATTTTAAAATCCCATAATGTGAAAAAATGGCTTTCGGTTTTCTTACAGATATAGAACAACAGAACTTCCAGCATTTTATTTGTTTGTAAGAGAATAATTTATAAAATTAAATAAGGTAAAAGGAAAATAAGTTTATTAAAGTTCATTTAATGGATTCATTTGCTAAATACAACTTTTTTAACAGCCATCAAAAGATACATTTTAGAATTTTAAAAAATATGTTATACATATTTAATTCAGCGTCGATATTTTACATTTGCGTTCCATGAATATTTCAAGTCCCTAAAGATTTGAAGAAAAATCACAGTGAATTCCATTATAAGTATGAAGAAATTGCCTCTGAATAAAATCGTTTGGCAGAGAAATCAGTGTAATGGAATAAATCCAATAATTTAAGCTTTTAATTTTAGAAATTGAAAAGAACAGTTCTTTTTCTTACATCGGTTGTTTACGTAACTTAGCACTTTTTATTTTCTAAATTTCGTCACTTTGCTACATTCAATCTGATTTGTTTTTATTGTTTTTGTTGGGTTTTTTTTCGTGTTTTGGATGTTTATTTTTGTTGTTGTCTTCGGGTGTTTATTTTTATTCCTGGAGAAAAAAATAGTTTTGTTGTTCAAAAAATCTTCCGGCAGGCAGAGAGAGGAAAAGTCGGTTCCGACATTTAACAGAAATAGATGGCATTTCGAAAGGAAAAGAAAAACATATCATTCGCAACTTCTTTTTAAGCATCAGGGGTAAAGAAGATACAGAAGTTTATATCTTCAACGTTATTGAGAAATAAACAAGTTTATCTTTAAGAATAAATACTTTTTGGCTAATTAAAATTTCGAAACACTTTTGTAATTATATTATAGCTACAACAAAATGTAGAAGAAAATAACTAATAATTAAATTTTTTTCTTCTTGAGGCAATATATTAATAATAATGAAATATTAACATATATAAATTAAAATAAGTTAGATATATTATAATATAATTCGCATTAAACCAGTTTAATTTACTTTATATTTATTATTTTGAAGAAGTACGTATTATCTTGAAGGAAAGGATTTTACTTATTAATAGATTATAGAAGGGACTGTTTTCTGGTTTTTCGTAAGGCTTCATATATAAAAAGAATATATTTTCAATACGTCATTTTGATGAGGAAGACGTAAAATAAAAGTACTACTAATTTTTTGTTTCTTGTATTTAGTATCTATTATTTAAATATGACGGTACAATGAAGAACACACTGAAGAACCATATTTTTCAGATTTTCCATATGCTTTCATCTTAAATTGATGAGAGCTTCAAAAACTTAATTTTTCGTCCTTCAGCGTAAAAGCCAATTATAAATTTACTCTAAGAAAGTAAAGCAAAAAAATTATACTGTACTTTATTATGGATATGAATTTTTAAGCGAAAAAATACAGTAAATTGACATACTAATAACTATATCTATTCACACAATGATTTTATTCTGCTTAAATGACTAGCATGATTACTAAGTCTTTAAAGTATCCAACAACCCTAAAACTGTGAATTTTGCCAAAAATTGACAAATTTATGTATTATTTTATTTTATAGTCATCTTATTAGGTTTATAAAAATACCAAGTTAATAATTTTACGTTCAATAGAACAAAAACTACAAGTGTTTTAGTAAAAGCAGATACCATTACTTTACGCAAGACGCCATACTTTAAAAAGTGTTTTATTCTAAATGTGTTTTTTTAAATGCTCAAACGGGGCCACAATGATTGCTAAAAAGTCTTGAAAATAATTTACTGTTAAATTTTTTGTGTATGTTCTGTGTAATAGCAGAAGTGTTTATATTTAAGACTTATCAATCACTGTTTTATTATAAAATTTTCAGTCCCTTATGTTAATATAATCACTGTTATTTTAAGCAATTTCATATGATAACGAAGATAAAGGGATCTAGTTTTTACAAAAATTAAAATACTTCTTTTCCAAAAGGTCATTTCAAAAATGAATAACATAGCAACATATCATAATAGAAATATTGAAAATTTGTTCATAAGCCTTTGGTACAAAATGGCCTGCGTTTATGTTATTTTTTATAAATTTTTACCCATTTTTTCCCATTTTAGTAATAATAATTTCTTTTTCTCTTCTTAATTTTAGCATATTTTTCTTAAAATGTACTAAACAAATCTAAAAACCACAAAAAATTCCCATATCTCTATATTTAAAAAAAAAAAAAAGAGTTTTCGCAAGTAGTCGTATACCTTTGTGGCGCCATCACTATTACTTTTTTTTATTATTACTATTACTATCATCATTTACTACTTGTAGGTGGCGCCACAATACTGTAAATATACACCACTATTGTAATATTGTAAATAGGCACCAATATTTTTATCTCAACAGCTTTTATATATGTTGATTGTGCTGGATGTGAGTTCAATAATTACCACTATTTTAATTTTATTGTTTTGTATATATGTTGGTGTTAGTTCAATAAACTTCTCTTTGATAGTCAAACTTGGTTGCGTGCTTAAACTAAGTATGTGGATTAGCTTTCCCCACACCTTAATCAATTCGAAATATGTCGCATCGCGTTGAAAACCATTGTAGTTATTTTTATTAGAGCATAACTGTGCCTGGTATAGAATAACGCGAGCGATCTCACATGTTATATAGCTGAGTTTTAAATAATTTATAAATAAACATCCAAATACGAATTCTGTGAATTTTGCAAAACTTCTTCTTTGTTATTACTTTTGTTTTCACTCTCTTAAAATTTTATTGGTTCAGAATTACGAGCTCCGTCGCCAATAGTTCTCATGTTCCTTCATAAAGCGACATGAATAAATACTCCCTCACTCATTTAAAATTGCATTACATTTTTAAGGAAAGTTCTCCCGTTGAGTAACAGTTTAAATTAATTTAAAAATGTAAAATATAAATATTAAAATCTTTTATTAATCTAAAGTAAAGTTATTAAATAAGTAACTACGCATCACGCACAAAAGTAACAGATTGTTAATAATGATAGTTCAACATATAGTAGCTGCGATAATCGGGGGTCAATGAGTTCATGGCTGGCGTTATTCAGTTGTGGATTCGAATCCAGGTGTTACTAAGCCCTTATTGTGTAGAAGAGCTAAGGAACGTAAAATCTGTCGAGATTCAAGGTGCTCACATGGCATGATTATATTGTTTGGAGATATCGTGCTAGCTGAGGTGTTGTGTGTCTTCTTCATTTGGGCATGGTTCAAAATTACGAGGTTCATTGCCACTTTTCGCCATGTTGTTTCTAAGTATGCCGTCAATAAACAATACATTTGATTTCAACATATCATATTCCTACTTAAAGATACCCGAAGAATTCTACATTTACATGTAAAACAAAATGTAATATTCGTGTTATTATTAATTTTATACTAAACTGAAAAAAAAATAAAATAATTGATATTATATGCTGTAACAGAAAAGAGAAAGCCCAATAAACTGTTTCAAATCAGTGAAACATAGTTTGTGTTCCAATCATGTTTGAACTCATTATAACAGCAGAATGCTTCCTCTCTCTTCGTCTAAAAAAGATAATAATTCTCTTTTTGAAATGATAGTTCATAACCTAATTGAATTCAAAATGTACACTGAAATTAAAATATTGAATAGTAATATACAGAAAATTAATATAATTCAGAAAGAAAGTTCAATTATTCATCACTACTAAGGTACTAAATAAGTTAGGGAGAGCTATGTTAACGTCACTCTATAAAGCAGCACGAAAGCTATTGGAGGTTGACCTCATAATTTTGAACCGAGGTCAAGTGGAAGGGATGACACTTGAGCTGGATACGATTGCAGAATTTGGTAACGTCTTTTAATTTAGCGAAATTGGTCTCTCTCTCTCTCTATCTCTCTCTTTCTCTCTCTCAATGGTATAATATATAAATACCGTTTCTTCTTATATATTAATGCAATATTTTAGTACATGTATTATAAGTTCCTCAGGCATCTTCGTATGTGTGCATGGGCACAGTATATACAAATTATTACTTGAATGTGAATGATACCAATAATATACCATTTATCTTCCTTAATAAAAATACGTTTTTTTTATAATTTTTATATTCAATATGAACTGTTTAAAGCACACTTGTGTTTATAAAGCTTAAAATTTGAAGAAAAGAGGATTAAACATCCCAAAATTTAGAATAAAGATAGCAAAATTACTACTTGAAGCCATTTTCGAATTATAAAAACATTTTGTCCATGACTAATTTTTCTCGAAAACTAATCTACAGAAATTAAAAAATACACCAGATTTTTCCTGTAATCAGTCACTCTTTTTTTCTAATTTCTCCTTTCTTACGGAATCTAAAATCAATAGTCTCGCATGATCTAAATTTAGATAAAAATTGCCTCTTGTCTTTCTCCTTTTTCTTTTGCTTAATTTCCAAATAATCCAACGAAAAGATGCGGCAAATGAATAAAAAAAGGGGGTGGGAAAAAGTAAAACCAGAAGAAAATAAAAATCTATGTGAATCTCGTTAAGACTGCGCAAAGTAGAAATAGTCAAAAAGCAATCTTTTTGACAAACCGGGATTCATTTGACCATCATTATGGGGATGGGCGGGGGCGGTTTAAGTTCTCTTCTTCCCCGTGAAATATCTTCCCGTCAAAACGCCCTGATTAAAGTCAAGAATTTTCATTCTTAAATTAGACTTTCAATTAAACCGCAGGAGATGTTGAAACACGAACCGAAAATCTATTGCAACTTTTTAAAAATCAATTTAGAGTTAATGAGGTCTAAGAAAAAGCGGTTCCTTGTTTTAAAAAAGACAAGTCATCTCTTATGTTATGTAATAAGTTTTTTTTTATCTAATTTAAAATGATTCAAAGAAATTGTGATTTCAAATATTATTAGCGTTTTTGTAAGGGTTTCCAGAAAGAACAATATTTAATATCCTCAAAATTAACTGTTGCCAAATGCATTCAATTGCGTAAATACATTAAATAGATATTAGTAGATTTCATCAGACTTTGTTACAAAAACGGTTGAAAATCCATTTAAAATTACTGATTTTTAGAAAAATCAAAGAATTACAATTTTACTCTACAAAGCGATACAGTGTTACTAAAAGCAAACGATATTTCTCATAATGTTCTTTCTACTTAAAAGTATTTATAAAAAATTATTTTTTATCCTTGTTTTTGATATATGTAGAAGAAAACAATTATTTTGCATGCAGATAAACTTAACTTAAATGCGATTATCTTTTTAAAAACTACTGTGCTATTACACCCAGTTTTTTATTTATATTTATACTTCTAGTTAGGAATCTACTATATCTTAAGAAGAGTTAGTGTCGAAAGTATAATACAATGATATATATTTATGATATTTTAAAGAGAACTTTTTAAAAAAAACACATTTATTTTTAACAATACGTTATATATTTAAAACTAACACTTCCTTAATTACGCATTAGGGAGGATTTAAATTTTTTTTCAGAGTTTCAAAACCTAACTATGCGGAAAATAAATTCTATGGATATATAGACGAAGGGAAAATAAATTAAAAAAGAAATCATTTTTATCTAAGTACTGCCACAAGGGGAGTGAAGTTTAAATATTTGATCATTTTTTTACGGTAAAAGTCAAAGCTATTTTTGTTAAAATAAAAAAGGCATTTAGTACTTTTCAACATATATTGTGATTAGAGTACACATACTAAATAGTAGAAAAAAAAACGAGACATTAACACTTTTTATTAAATAAAAACATATTAAAAATAGTATTAGCATTAAATAAAATTCAAATATAAAATATGTAAAGAAAGCTGACATTTGCGGTGTTTATGTTGCGTTTTTTTATATTCACTTCAACATTTCATTTTTTTTTATTTAGATTATTTTTATGCCATTTTTTTTATTTTTCATAAGTTTTTTTTTTATATTTTTTTTTTTTTTTTTTTTTTTTTTTTTTTTTTTTTTTTTTTTTTTTTTTTTTTTTTTTTTTTTGTTTTTTTTTTTTTTTTTTTTTTAGTATTTTTTAGTTTTCGACATTATTTTCATTTTGTACATTTAATGTTAAAATAAAATTCTTAATCGTTTTTCTAATAGCACTTTCTTGTTCAACATGAGATAACATTTTTTTTATTCTGCTTAATTATTATTTTTTATTCAGTATTGACTTAATTTTTTTATATTATCGCTTTATTTTTCTTTTTTATATATTTTTCGCTTGTATTTCATTGTATTTTTTTCGTTAACAATCCTACTCGTTAATACTATGTTTAGTGTTTGATATTTCATATACAATGAAGTTCCCCATCTTAAATAAAACTACCATGCTACACATCAAGTGAAATTTGTGTTAAGACAATCAAACTCATCAATATTTCTGGTTTATATAATTACTCGTTTCTTTCTCTCTCCTTATAACTTGTGATTCTAATACTTACAAATAAAAAGAGATATACTTTGCAGTCAAATAAAGATCATTCTGAATCGAAAATAGCATTTGAAACTTCTGAGATGATAGTGAATTAAAGTAATCCTTAATATTCATGGTGATTAATAACAATTTTCAATTTTCAAACCACAATGATAACCATTTCTTAAAATTTGCAGCCAAGAAATATTATAGTAACAAACCTTAAGTCAGAAACCATTATTGGGGAAATTTGTTCTTAGTTTCTCCGTTTCAAATTGTTTCTATTACTTTTGGAAATGATCCAAATCTCGGTATTTGATATCAAACGTGTACTGAAAAATTTACTTGTTTTATTTCCTTTTGTTACAAAACAAACAATCTTTACCCTTCCCAAGGCACTTAAATTGTGAATTATTATCCAAGCATGACATTTGAAAATAATATTTTCATTTTATGCATCCAGTTTAATTACAAATTCTGTAGTTGATACTGAATTAGAGTTTTAATTTAAAAACTACTGAGATTTAAATAGTAACGTGGCTGAATACATTTCTTAATCTAAAGAAATCGTAAATAATGCAAATAATGATTATACTTGTGTGTTGTGTTCACAAATTCCAGTAAAACCTTCTCTGTGAAGAAAAATGCAAAATATTCATGACATAAATTTCTTGGAATATTATCGCCAATGAAAAATTTATTCCCTTAAGTCTTTTTGAGAATTGCCTGTAGATTAAAAAAAAGGTGTTTGTTAAAATAATGATTTTCTCCTAAAATTATATACCACTTTGCAATTCATTTTAATAATCTAAGAAATATTCTTACATTCGCATTGAATTAATCAATAAAATAATAACATATTTCACGTCCTGAAGTACATTAAGTATCAAAAATACATCATGAATAATTTTTTAAAAAATTATTAATTTAAAAGATTTTTGATTTCCAGATACTATTATGTCTCCGTTTTGTTACAAATCAGATTATGATCCTTATTAGTTATAAGATAATTAAGAAAACTTTTTTGTTTTAAAAAGAAAGAGAGGATGTGTTTTAATTATAATTACATTCTTTTAAAAACATTATTTGGTACTAAAAATAATGGAAGTAAGGAAAATTACCCACTCGTATATAAAAAATGCATAAATCAAATAAACTAGATGTTATTTTGTTAAATATTTTTATTTAATAATATTATTAAAAAACGGTAATAATTACATTTGTAAGCGAATATTTTATTAAGAAATCTAATTCCATTATTAATACCTGATTTGAAATATAATTTGTTATTTTTTAAGTAATTTGTTACAAAAAAAACCCCTTAAACATAATATTATTCTTTTACCAGACATGTTTTTATTTTATTTAATATCCTAATGTTTCTCTATTATATTATCTTAGAACCATTTAAACAATAAGGCACTGAAATGATTATTGAGGGGCAATTGTTTTAAATTGTATCCTTTTTAAAATCCTCATAATAAGAAAATTTAAGCCCTTGAAAAAACTTAGATTTTTCTATTGTAATGAAAGCGTAGCCTTTTAGCATTCAACTTCTAATGTTTACCAAGAACTTTTGGTCGAAATTACGGATAGCTCTAAGATATTAATCATGTCAAGTATTTTTTCGTAGTATAACTGTTTTATTTTTAACCTTTATTTTAGGCTACGATTAATTGTATTCACATTACTGTGATAATACAGTGATTTCGTGGGGTAGTAAACCATAATCTTTTTTAAGTAGTTTTTACCATTTCAAAAGTACTAAAAAAGCTAAAATGTTTTCTGAAATCACGTTACAAAGAAAACTGGCAATACTGAAATCCAATAAAGTATCCAATTTTAAGTTTAGGTTTAAATCAAAACTTTGCATTTATGTTGTAAATAATTTTTCAAAACGTATTATCAAAAAACAGAATGGATTTTAACGTTTATATGTAGCTGTTTCTAATCCTTTTGTTTAACCGAGGCTTATACTAGATCAGGGGTGACCAAACGTTTTTGGTAAGAATGCCATTATTTAATAATAAATCACTATGCGTGCCACATCCAACTTTTCCAACAGAAAAAAAGATTTAAAAAAAAGTGAAAAAATGCTACTTATTGGATTACAGGATTTTTACGCAAATACCATATTCTTTATACAAGTATAAATAGTGAAAAAATTAAAAATAATGTAATAAATACTTTGGTTTCACTGTTAATACGCGTTTTGCTTTATTTTCAATAAACGTTTTAGGTATAAAATAAAAATGAGTGTCTTTAAACATTTAATTCTAATTTATTACTAAAAATTCAGTACACACTTAATGTGACTTTTGAATATGTAGAGTTTTTTTCACCTAGTCATCTATATCAGGTTTAGTTCTAGAAGATGTAAAAAAATTAGTTTATTTTAGGTGTATCTCAATTAATTTTAAGCAATATTATGATTTTATTATGCTCGTAATAGAAAACATTTGCTCGCAAAAATGTGTTAATCTAAAACTAATACAATATCTGACAACCAAATCATGCAGAATTTGAAAAATGCCTGTCGGCTTGAATTTCCAAAATTCAAGAAAATTTGGATCATACTTGAGTTGGAATAAGTTCCTTATATTTGTTTTTCAGATCTAGTATGGTGTTAAAAATTCTGATTTGGATTTCAGGTAAGTAACAACGTCTCGTAGAGAAATTGAAAAATGGATTTATGAAAAAATAAGCCTATTTTATCATCTAAAAAATCCAACCTAGCACTTAATGAATCCTTCAAAATGAATTTTAAATTTTTAATCTATTATAACTCGATGCATTATTAATTGGGTATATAGTTACTGCATTATTTTGAAACGTGATCATCTTTTTTCTTCTAAATAGAGACAAAAGATGCAAAAGTTTGATTACAAAAGATATATGACCAACTAGGGTAAAAAAATTATAAAATTTTTCCTGTAATCTTAAATTTAAATTATTTAAATATCCCATTACATTGGTAAGAAAAGCTTAATCCCATAGTCAATCTTCACTCTTGATTAGTAAGCACTCATCGAGCAGTTCTCTCATTGTTTCTTCCAGATATTTTATATAAAATATACACTGCCTCAAATTCCAAAATCTCACTACACTTCCTTTGAAAAGCCAGCACACACAACAATGAAGGAGTATTTTTTACATGATAATTTTCTATTGTAATTCAATTAATAATGATGCAAATAAATTTTGAGGTTTTTTGTCTGAGACAGCCGTATTTGAATTAAATTGTAAGAAAATTGTTATTTCTTAGTATATTTTCTAATTTTTTAATAAGCCTTCACGTGCCACTGTTGCAGCATTGCCATACCGCACTATGGCTAGCGTGATGCGGGTATATCAGTGCTTCTCAAAGTTTCAGCATTGGCGACCCAATATTTAATCATAATTTTCTTCGCTCTCCTCAAACAATAACAATATATTAAATTCAATAATCATAACTTTGACGCAAAAAATACGACACGACTTTAATCTGTTAAGTGCCATCGGCGTATATAAACGTCTCGCTCAGCAAGCGTATTTCCCGACGTATATATGTCTTTCCGAAGTAGATTTTTCTGCACTGCTATCCATAAACTTATTCGAACTTGAATGCAATAAAAGACCTCTCATATATGGGATTTACTTATTTCAGATTATTTGTTTCTGTATTCCTCCCCCATCCCAATACATCACATGCGTGCGCCTACGTGAAAATGGTTGGCATTGGAAAGCAAATCGCGTAACTTTTAAAGGCACTTAAGGATTAATTATAAACCTACAAATTAACAAGATAAGTGTTATTGTTGTATATAATTTTATACATGACAATCTCATGGGACACATGATAATTATTAAACTTATTCTTAACTTGGTATTGTTTAATTAAGTATAAGATACATTGTGTACCACTGATGCATTTATATTAGTTTAACTGTGTATTTTACTTTTTACTGTGTCAGAATGTATTTTGTTTGCTTACTTTTAGTAAATTTTTGAATAATATTTTGTTTTCTACTTTTCAATACGCTCGCTCCCCTCACAGAGTTTCACGCCCCCTAAGGGGGCGCGCCCACAGTTTGAGAAACACTGGGGTGTATGCAAATCTACTGCTTCGGCTTGCTTAAGACTCTGTGCCTCTGACATAAATTTTAGATAGAATTCGAAATGCTACGTTAATAGAAGGCCAATCAATAATAGCCAAGTAGGTCTGATTGCTCTATGTATTCTTCTTTAATTCGTTATTTTAAATCGCCTCAAATGGCGTATATTAATTCATTCTACTCTTCGCATACAGCTTAATGAAGTCATCGTATATAAGTCTCCTCAGTGCGTAATTATTATATACGTCTTTCCGAAGTACGATCTTTTCTATGCACTGCTATCCATAAACTTATTCCGAAGGCTTTGGAATGCAATAAAAGGACCTCTACAATATATGTTTGTGAAGGATTTACTTATTTCAGATTATTTGTTTTGTATTCCTCCCCCCATCCCCAATACATCACATGCGTGCGCCTACGTAGAAAATGGTTGGCATTGGAAAGCAAATCGCGTAACTTTTAAAGGCACTTAAGGGATTAATTATAAACCATACAAATTAACAAGATAAGTGTTATTTTTGTATATAATTTTATACATGACAATCTCATGAGACACATGATAATTATTAAACTTATTCTTAACTTGGTATTGTTTAATTAAGTATAAGATACATTGTGTAGCACTGATGCATTTATATTAGTTTAACTGTGTAGTTTACTTTTTACTGTGTCAGAATGTATTTTGTTTGCTTACTTTTAGTAAATTTTTGAATAATATTTTGTTTTCTACTTTTCAATACGCTCGCTCCCCCTCACAGAGTTTCCACGCCCCCCAAGGGGGCGCCCCACAGTTTGAGAAACACTGGGGTGTATGCAAATCTACTGCTTCGGCTTGCTTAAGACTCTGTGCCTCTGACATAGAATTTTAAGATAGAATTCGAAATGCTACGTTAATAGAAGGGCCAATCAATTAATCAGCCAAGGGTAGGTCTGATTTGGCTCTCATGTATTCCTTCTTTACATTCAGTTATTTTAAATCCCCGTCAAATGGCGATGATTGCATCTGAATTTGCATTCTACTCTCTCCTCATACATGGCATCCTAATAGAAACACATTAAACTCATCAGAATTTATTCATATCATTCCCTGTGCAAGATGAATCTTTAAAAAGATCAGGAATCAAACTGAGACCTTATTGGACATAAACCCATTAAAATGGTTTTCGACTGCTCCAAACACAATGTTTTAGTTTGTAGTTTTCCTCAGTGAACTAATTCTTGTTATCGTTCTTAACAATTTTTATCTCTTAATGCTGACTCAATTACTCGTTTTCGAACTTAGTTTTTCCTAACCCATTTTGTTTAGTTTTTAAATGGTAGGATGTACAACGAATTAAGGCTAATTCTTAGCTACTGTCCATAAATAAAAAGATTGTTTTTGTCAAGTCTTAACCATAATCCTTTCATTTGTGAAAGATTAGTCCTTATATTGATGATTGCAACTTATTTTAAAATACTATTTACATATTTTTTAAAATAAAACAATTGCGAATTATCTGTGGATGTTTCTTTAATTTGGGCGTGAAACAATATACTATTTAAATTCAATAATTTCTAACTAAATTAAATATATACAATTGATAATTTTTAAAGATTATTCATGATAGATTTAAAATTTAAGTAATGTCTTTCTCTTTCTACTTCGCCACTTTCATGTTTACAATTTGTTAAATCTCAATGCAAATATACATTGAAATTTTATTTTTCTACATGTTAAAAATACGCTGCAATAAATTATTTTCTGCGTTATTCTTAATTTAATTCGTTACCAAATTTTATCCTCATACTTGAAGCATTTTGCCTTTCTAATTTATAGGAAATAAAAACACAAAAATGAAATAATGTAGCTTATTATCGTTCTGAATCGAAATAAATTAATAAAAGTACATCCAAAGCAATAATATTCAACTAAATGTAATGGACATGAGAATACCTATATAATAAATATTATTTTTTGCTTTAAGAATTTTTAACTTTGATTTCGATATTTGAAAAACTGCTATGAGAATTATTCTATTAAAAAATTACGAAGCTCAAAGTTTACATCCGAAAAAAGCTGGAATTATTTTTAATGTTTATTAACAAGGGAGAAATTGAATTTTAAGGAACTTTTTGTGGGAGATATTGAAATTAATGAGCTGTACATCTTCCAAGTTCCGAAATTAAAACTAAGAAAACACGTTGAACTATTTTCTGATAATTTCGAATGTACTTTTAACCACTGATATATAATAATATTGTGAGCTGGATGCAATCAGCACCAACAAGGATTACAGAATTTCTGGTAAAAGCTTCGGCTGTAATGGATTTCAAATGTAGTTAAGATGGATGAAGAGAATATAATGTTTTAATCCCTAAATGGTCTAATATTAATAAACTGGGAAATACCAACGCATGAGATTTATACGGGGAGTGGTAACAATAATCTCATGCTTAAACAGGCCTATCACATTTCATTGATAAATTGATAAAGTACAGCTGTTATATTGCAAGTGGAATTTATTAACATTATAGGAATAAAAAAATCGTTATATTTATAGTAATAAATATAGTATAGTATATAGAAAAAAACAATGATTTTAGTGTAGATTATAAGTTTTTTTAAATTTAAATAAGTATTACAGCAATGTGTGCGTACTTTCAAAAATACTTGTATTCTTCTTTTTTTTAATCTTAAGTTTAGTAATATAAGACAAAGATTTAATTAGATTCGTAGAAGGAGGAAAATCAATATGAACACACATAAACATCTAGAAATTAAATGAAAATAAATGCTAATGATTTCTTTGTATTCATCTACTTTTTAAGAAAAAAGGGAATTTGGTAATTTGGAATTAAAGGTAAAATGAACAGAAGTCAGGGAATAACAAAATAAAATTTTTATCTTACAAACAAAAATGTTGGAATATCTAAAATAACTCATGTCTTCTGCAAAACCCTCTTCAACATAGAAAAATATTTATCAATATATTGATGTGAACATGTCAATAATGTTATCAGCAACCAAAAAAATCAAAGCATTTCCGGGAACTCTTTCACCCAAATATATTATCAGATATGTCATCTATAAACGTGTTATTGTCGATAGATAGAATTACACGAAATAAGATCAATATGATAGTTGCCTATGAAAGTTCAAGTTATTAATAGGGCATAAACTTTAAATTTGTTTTTTAATATTATCACTCTTTTTCATAGTAATTAGTTATTTTATCTTTTCTGAATGACGATGTCTTTCATATCCATTCAATTAGGAGTTGAAAGTTTTCATAACTTTGCGATATGGAGATATTATCTATCAGTGCTTAGAAACGCTGATATTCAGTGCCGCATAATTAATCTCAATAAATATCGAGGATTGTTTTAGAGCTATCATTATAAACAAGTAATATAAAAAAATTAAGTAAATTCCTACTTAGGTCAACAAATAAAATTTTATTTTAGGTATTTTTTATTAAATAATTATCATTAATATAAATATTTATATACATATGACAGAATCACAATATTAAGTGGCGAGATAGAAAGCGATTTACCTTTTTATGTATGTTGTTGGACTATTATTTGTGCTTGTTACTATTTATTACTTCTTGAGTCACATTCTCAGAAATTAGGCCATCCCAGTTAGGATTCCCCGACCTTTGGAAGAGAAGTCCAACGCGCTATGTATTGCTCTACAGGGACACAACAAGCGTTATTCATTTTTATATATGCTGTTGGGCCTTATTTTTGTTTGTTACTATTTATTCATTAAGTTTAACTAATTAATTAATATTTGAAAAAACTGTAATAAAACATCAAGTGTCATATATATATATATATATATAAAGGAGATGTGAACAAATAGTAGGAATTGAATAAAAATGAATATTTGTCTACTGTCTCGAATGCCTTTCTATACTTTTCATCCGATTACGATAAAACTTTGGGGAATAGTTGGGCACATGCCCAGGAATGTTTCTAAGTTAGTAAAACTATGTTCTAGTAGATGCCTAAGTGGCGTTGCGGGGGATTAAGGGGCGTTTTAGATAATTATTGCCACTTTTTAACTATTAGACGTGCAGTCTTGAAATTCAACAAGCAAATTTCTTTCATGGAGAAGAGATCTGCTACAAAATGGATTTTGTGAAAATTGACCCCAAGGAGCATTGCGGGGTATTAAGGGGAGTAAAAGATAAAAACTCCCGTTTTTGAATAATTATACCAACAGACTTGAAATTTGGTAGTCATATTTTTTCATGGAGTACAGATCCATTTCAAAAGTGGTTTTGCAAAAACTGGGGTGGCATTCAAAGGCATCAAGGGGCATTTTAAGGACTTAAGGGGCGTTATAGATAAGTATATTTCCGTTTTTGGACTATCAGAACTACAGACTTGAAATTCGGCATGCATGTTCCTTTCATGAAGTAAAAATCCGTTAATAAATGGCTTCGCGATGGTTTAAGTGCCGTTGTAGAAAAATATTCTTTTTTTAAAACAAAAAGACCTACAGACTTGAAATTTGGTAGGCATGTCACTTTCTTAGAGTAGTAATTCGCTACCAAAAAAAGGTGTTTCGAAAAGAGACCCCAAGGGGGTTGCGAGGGTTTAATGGGGTGATAGAAATAAAAGTTCCCGTTTTTGAACCATTAGACCTTAAGACTAGAAATTCAGTAGGCATGTTCCTTTCATGGAGTAGAGGTGCGATAAGAAAGGGGTTTTTTTTTCTAAAATGAATACCTAAATGGTCAAATGGTTTGCAAAGGATTAAGTTCCGTTATAGATAAATATTCAAGTTTTCTATCTATTAGATTTGAAATTTGGCTGGTATATTCCTTTCGAGGAGTAGAGAACAGGTACACTAGACGCTTTTACTAAAATTGTCTGTCAAGAGGGTTGCGAGGGGTTAAAGGGATGTTATAGATAAAAGAGAATTTCTTTTTTGAACTATTATACCTAGATATGAAATTTAGCTGGCATGTTTCTTTCACGGAGCAGCGATTCTCTAAGGAGGTTTTGCGAAAATTGACATCCAAGAGGGGTTACGGGGACGTTTTATATAAAAAAAAATTGTGGTTTATGGATAACTAAATCTACAAATTTCAAATTTAGGGAACAATCATCAATTATTACAATCAACACAAGAGAATTCTAAAAACTCATGATTTATGTCATCCTCGGAATTCAAATATATAAAAATTCACCATTTTCAGCTTTCATTCTATTTTTCCGTGCAATAAATTAAAGATGTCGCTCTCTTATCAAATGCCATAAAATGTTTTCCTCTCAAATAAAGTTTCTTTTCCGCCAAGAAAATCAAATAATTCAGCATCGAAATCTTGAAATAACTACTACATTTTATGAATTTTTCGGCTCCTTATCGGTACCGCTTTCTTTAGTGTTGTATGGTAATACATCCCGATAATATTTTCATCTTTCTTACTTTCGCTATCGTTTTCGACGTCATAAAGCTAATTTAATTATCTAGATATCAGAAAGTGTAATGTTAGATATTTTGGACAAGATTCTCGGAGATTCTTTAGATGCTTCTTATTATGCTTGGAAGTAATAATCACTTGCCTTTTTTTATTATATTTCAGTCAATTCAATGTAAATTGTTTTCGCATATTCCAGTAAACAGAATCTAAATGAAAATCTTTATTTATGAGGTGAGAAGTTAAGTATTAAACAATTGAGTAGCGAGCTTATTTTTAAACTTGAGACAAATCTTTCTGTGACAATGTATTTTTATTCAGGTAATTTTGTATTGCTACATTGACGTGTACAACTGAAAAGACTTGTTACATTGCTAATTGTATATACTTGAATACATTTTTTAAAAAAAATATGGTTTATAGTAAGTATATTTAAAATATTCAAAACAGATAACTGATTGTAACATGATTAGTTAGAATATGTTTGAATGATTTGTAGAACATTTCTTTGAAATATAAGCACAAAGAAAAAAAATTATTGACAAACAAAAAAAGACATTTCTTTTCCATTAAGATTATTTTTCCTTTTCTTGATTTGTTTTTATAAGTCATGCTAACATTATTTTTAAATAACCTTTTTCTTTATCAAAAGGATGAAAAGAAATCGAAAACTTTTTATCAATGTAATTAATTCCAATTCATTTTACAGAAACGGTATAGCAATAAAGTTAAACATCCAAATACTTAATTTTTTGTTAATATGTAAAAAAGCTATAGTTTTAATCAAATATTATTTTAATGTATAATTTTTCAATATAGTATGTGTGTATGCAGAAAAAAAGAATGCAAGTAGAGTGAGGTTTTAAGATGGTTCTTTTTCTTTATAAAACCGTTACAAAATAATTAATCAGAGTATTCAAAATGCATCCAAAATCATACGATCTTCTTGCATCATCATAATCTCGCATCAAGTACTTATTGAAAAAATAATGTTAAAAAAATATCTTGTGAGTTAGTTACTTCTTATGTTTATATTATTTCAAAGTACACAGAGTGTTATGTTTTCCGAATATCTTAAATATTTCAGTTTGAAGATGTTTTCTCAAACAGAAATCATGCGCAAAATTTCTTATAGAACTAACTGAAAAGAGATAAACTGTTTTTATAAACTGACACATTTATGGAAGAGTGGGAAAAAATACAAATTTATTAGGAAATCCTTTATCTTTAAATTCTTCAGTAAAATAATTTCCGAAGATAATCTGGATGGGATGCATTTAAGTAAAAATAAATAAAAATAGTTTATTTTAATTTATTGCTAAAAATTTTAAGTATTCAAAAGAGAATTATACTTTTAAGTAAATTTCTTTATTCTCAATATATAAGCGTTTTCAGGTTTTCAACGGGCATAAAATAGTTGTTTTCTTGCAATATTACTGAACCATAGTTTCTCAATTTAGAAACAAGTTGTTTGCAGTATTTTGTAAATGCATTCTGGCTGCCCTGTTTATAGACTCAAAAGCACAAGATACGAATCTTAAATAATAAGTTAAAATAGGAACAATTTTTTAAGCAAACACTTAGTGCGTCTAAGCAACGTGTATACAAAGGAAATTTTCCTAGAACCGCCATCATGTAATAAAATGAATATATCTTTTCTTAAATTCTTGATTGTGTTATAAATTTCTGGTAGAGCTATTACTTCTCATGAACATATGAGATATTTTTGAAAATTCTACAAGCAATATTGTTTAAATTATTTAAACAAAGTATTCAATGTTTTCTGTATAGATTGAATTAATTTACAATTTTTAGACCAAGGAAGACTTGTGTTAGGCGTGTTTGGTAGGCGAGTTTTTATACATCTGAAATAAAACATCGATTCAAATTTCGCGTTTCACGCTTAAATGTGGCGTTAGTAGCGCCACTCAGAATTTTCAAATCGGGGTTGCCTTAATTGCGAACTGAAAAATTCGAAAGCGTTATTTATCTTTGAATTTTGATGTATTGAGTTGATGTTAGTCAATAATGCTTTTAAGAAGACGAAGGGGCCATTATCAACAACTCACAGAGTTTGAACGAGGTCGTGTAATAGGGCTACGAGAAGGTGGATTTTCTTTTCGCGATATTGCAGAAAGACTATGCATGATTGTTGGGAGCAGTGGTCAAGAAATGGAAGACAGAAAGAATATTGTGTTCCGAGTGACCGCGTGGCACTACTGAGAGGGATTATCACCTAATTTGGCGTACTGCTGTGGCCCATCCTACTGCGTCTGTGGCAGAAATTCGAGTTGCAGTTGGTACCATAAAGACACAACAAACAGTTAGAATATGGTTACTTCAAGGATAGCTCCGAGCTAGGGGTCCTGTATCGTGTATTCCAATGACTCCAAGCCATTGTCATTTGAGAATCCAGTGGTGTCAAGGCAAAGCTCATTGTATGACGAAGTGGATATCTGTTGTGTTTTCTGAAGCAAGAAGGTTCTGCCTTGGTGCCAGTGATGGCCGCGTGTAGGTCAGAAGTAGACCAGGTAAACGCCTGCAACCAAACTGTCTGTGGCCTAGACACACTGGAGCTACACCTGGAGTCATTGTCTTTGGAGAATATTCCAATGATAATAGAAACACTCTCATCATCATCCCAAACGCGTTGACTGTATATTTGTACGTCTCTCTGGTAATTCAAGCTGTAGTACTGTCATTCATGAAGAGCATTCACGGGGGAGTTTTCCAGCAGGATAACGCTGTCCCTCACACCGCTGTTGTTATTCAACATGCTCTACAAAGTGTTGGTATACCACCCTGGCCTGCGAGATCACCAGATTTATCTTCAATTAATATGTATGAACGACAACTTCTATGTCATCCACAGCCAGCACTTACCGTCTCAGTATTGGCACAAAAGCATGGAACTCCATACTACAAAGTGACTTCAAACAAAATTCTGGAGGTTACACTACTATTAATGTAACAACATTTCATAGTTGAGATGCATTTTCTTCAGCTTTAACTAAACTGTGATCTTCAAAATTTAATCAGTTAATGATATTAACTATACAACTTCATTGTCCAAACTTCATTATTCTAAAATAATTTGTCCTTGCTTTGGGGGAATTTTTCCCGTAAGTGTAATGTGCTTATGTTTAACAAAAAATTTTGAAATACAGTGTGAGTAAATTAAATTATTTTTGAAATTACTATCATTACACTTGAAATACACTAAAAATGCAATTTAAAAAGAATAAAATTTGCCTTGTGTTTTAAAACTCAAAATATATGTAATAAAAGAAAAGGAATAAGCATATTAATATGTACTAAACAATTTCGCTATTTTTTAAAAAAATAGTTATAACCAAAATTAGAGTTGTAAGTGCTTTATATTTTTGCAGAATGTGCTAGTTGTACAATTAATTACGTGTTTTTAAAATCCAAACGGATTCTATTTGACAATTTTTTTCGTAAATGTTCCCAGGGATCACGCCCAAAACGCTCAAAAAGAAATCAAACTAAGAAGAATCATTCTGCATTTTATCAAAAATATTTACAACTCTTAGTTTAAGCAAAAAAGAACCGCAGCAGACCTCAACTTATTGGAAGTAGTACATACTTGTATAAGTTTGAGAATAATGTGATTTATACGTTAGAAATATCATTTAATTCAATTCAAATTGGAATTCAGCAAAATTGGCTGTAAAACTTTATATGCGAGTCTGAACTTAATGTCTCAACTGTAGCCTTTTCTTCTATTTAATATATCATCTCCTTTCGTTTGACTACATGGAAAAAACTTCATGAAGTTTATAAGTATAAAATGCAATTTTTAAAGTTCAAAGATATTAAAATATACTTCTGTAAATGACATGGGAATTAAAAGAAGTCAAATAAATAGAACTGAATAAATTGGAGAAAAAAGGAAATAAATAGAACAGAACAGAAAAAATATAAAGAAAATGTCGGGAGTTTATAAAAATGCACTTCCTTATTTGAGTTCTTGAAAACGTGTTTTGAGAAGAAACATAAAATATGTTTACCTTTTTCAAGTAATAATTAAATATTAATCAAACTTGTTTAAGACAAGCTATGCTTAATATTTCTGTTTTATAGCTTCTTGAGAAACCAGTTTGATTTGAAAAAGCGTAAACGGAATTAACAGTTTTTGTAAAATCATATAAACTAAATATTAAAAAATACATTTTTATCCTCATGAGATATGTTTCTTGATCCATTAGTCAGAAATAAATTAAATTAGCTAATAATTAAACGTTACAATTATTACAACACAAAATTTGCTTATATTTCTGATTAATGCTAATTTGCATACATATTAGATAAAAAATTTAGGATATTTATTTTTTTAATATGAAGGGAAGAAATTGTTTGGAGATTTTTCTTTCATTTCTTGATCAAAGTAAATTGAAAAAAATTATACAGTTGTAAGTAAAATAGTAGGCATTATGTATTTTCGTTTATGTTAGAAAAAAAACCCAGAGTATTATAAAAAATAGCAATTTTGCTTTACCGCAGCTGTAACATATTTCAATAACCAGTTTGATTCTCAACAAGGATCATTTCATGTATAAATGGAAAAGATCTTTAAAACGAATTTCATTAAATTTAAAAAAATTAAATTCTGTGTTAAAAAATCTAGTAGTCAAATATTCATTTATTTATTTACAGAAGAGAATAGATTTTTAGTTTCTACTAACAAGATGATATTTCTTTAAATATCATTATAGCCATTGCGGATCCAGCATACTTCTGAACGATTATCGTGAAAAAAAACGAATTTTTCCACATAAATGACTGTTTTCTGGAAAATTTCTTCAATAGAAAGTTTTTACGCACGTCCCAGGATCATTCAAAATTAATGTACTGAAAGTTCATATAAAAGTTTTCCATCTGTACACAACTTAAATAAAGGTTTTCCATACGTACATCATTATAGCACGAGCAAATACCGTTAGAAATATAATAAGCAAACCTTTCTTTAATAATGTATAGATTTTTCTCTGATGTGTGTGTTCGATTGCTTTTCAAACATGAACTCGCTTCAAACATTCGGATGCTTTAAAAGGGTCACAGGATTTTATCAATGCATTTATGGAGGCATTCATAAAATTTTGAAAAGAATGAGGAAAAAATAAGAAATAAAAAGTTTAAATAACGCAAACTATTGTTAAAAAGCTTTTTTTACTATTCCTTGAAAAATATTTCTTAAGATTAAATGTCAAATACTAACATTTAATCCTAAAATATTTATCAGTAAATCAATTTCAAATATTACCGCTTCTCTTTAATCACGTACCATTTCTTTTTTTAAAAAAATAATTTGTGGAAAATAAATGTTTACATGAGACAGAAAATTCAAGTCTGTTTTTTTTACTACTAAAAACATAAAGCATCAACAATTTAATAAATATAAAGGTAAATTTATATTTTGATACGTTATAATAATATCAAAGAACAACTACTTGACTCATAGAATAAAGAAGATGGCATTGGACATTAGCTAATAAGATGTATGTGGTATACTAATTACATATATTTATAAATAACATATATCTCTTATGTACACATGTGCATACTATATCTAATTTTATTTCGTATGTGACATCATTCTGAGTTATGTAGTCAACTATGCTTGTGATTGGCTTTCCTCCATTATCCATCTCATTTAGTCATCTAAGCGTTCACGGCCTGTCATTTTACGTGATGCCTTATAAAATATACCCAAAACTTGCGAGAAATATTGCGAATATTGTGCTGTTTCTAGTGCCACCCGATCGAAACTATCATTGATCACGAAATTCACCGTGGCCAGAGTCTACATTACGTCTGTTGCTTTCCGCAGCTTTGAGCATCATGAAAGTTCCAGTGTGTTTTATCTCTGTTCCAACTTCGAGAGAGAACACCCCAGGTACCTCCCAACTGTCTTCACCAACCACTCGAAAGGACTTGTGGCTCGACGAATACTTAGAATGTGTCCCCAAGCCCCACATGCACAAAACATTACAAACACCCACGCCTTTTTTGGTATTGAGCCCAATTCCAACGACACAAAAGTAAGCATCTCTAATTACTATACCGTCATGATGGTGGAGTAAAATCATATAGACATGCTACTCAAACTTTCACCATTTGCGACCCAATTTTCAAAGATAATTTTCATAGCCCCCCTCTCCCCATAATAGCAATATATTGATTGCATTGATAATGTTCTTTGACGTTAAAGCTACAATACAACTTTACTTATGGACCATACAAATTATCAAGATAAGTATTAAATTTTGTATATGACAAGCACATGGAAGTCACCAGTAATTTTTAAAGTTCTTCTTAATTTAGTATTGATTATTTATTTATCTAATACATTGAGCACACAGTACTGATACATTTATAAGCATATTATACAAGTTAAATGTGTATTTCTTTTCTTATTGTGTCAGAATGTATTTTGTTTTGCTTCCTTTCAGTAAATTTATAATTTTTTTAAATAATCGACTTAACATTCGACTTTTTGATATGCTCGCCCCCCTCCTACGTAAGGTTATTATGCTCCCTAAAGGGACACGCCCCACAGTCTGTGAAAAGCTGATATAGAGTCCCAAGCACCATTGGTGGGCTCGTATCCTTTCCACTACAACTTCACCGACAATCATATGGGCGCTTATATGTTCTACTATGAACATCTGTATAGCTCTGCCATGGCATAATTAATACATTTAGTCCAAAACGTTTTCTAAAATTGGCCATGTTTTGCAAATTCCTTTAATTTTGCATATGAATGCGCATGAATTGAACTTTAAGTACAGATTTACATTTTGAATTAGAGTTTACAGAGGTCAATATGTAATAGATTTCTCTTAAACGTTCCAATGTATCTCTCCTTCAAAGACTTATCTTCCCAAATCTTTGTGCGCATATGCTTGAAGTCGGTGCATTCATGATGATAAACTCCCCAGACGCTAGTGAAACCAGACACTGCAATTAATGAGATAACCTCACAGTCACCAATACACGGCCAAACACTCGTAAGTGATATAAACCTCTTCTTGTACGTATTTCAACGTATTACTTTGAATAACCCCTGGGGTATTCGTACTCCAATTTAAATATCACTGATCTAGATAATAAGATAATGTATACGTTACTTCCTGTATAATTAAACGATTATGACTACATATGCAATGAATAATATCATGCTATACACAATAACTCTCATGTTACAAGTGGCCAATAACAATAACTTTGTTAGAGATAGGATGGAAATTTTAATGTCTTATCTTAATAAATTAACTGATTAATTTATTTAATAGTGCAAGGGGCCTTATGTCCGAAAGGACGTTGGCGGGTGTAATTTTAAAAAAATTACCATGGTTAACAAACTTATTAAAATAAAATTTTCCTTAACAGTGTACTTTCTGTTGTAGAATTAAAATAAAGAAAACTCTAAATGATCTGTATTTTAAATTTCATTTGTATGCATAGATATATTTGAAAAAATAAGATGTTAGAAAGTCATACAACAGATTACTGTGCATATAAACTATCCTACAACGTATAAAACCCTTAAAAAATTCTATCTTTTAACAAAGCTGTTTTTTATACTAGTTTTTACTTAGAAGTACTGTTTTTATTTCTTTGTAATATATTTTTTTTTAAAAAAAGTTCAATTATAGTATAAAAGAAAAGGGATCATTAACTGTATTTTTTCTATTTTCTGAACATTGTATCAGAAGATCAATATAACCGTCAATATAATGTACACCGAACTTTTTTTTCCTTCTTTCTTTACCACGAAATTGTGTTTTTTCAAAAATTCTTACTGAAATGCTGTGCAAAAACATACGATTTCTGTTGTAAACAGGAAAGGGCAGAATTTGTGTACAGTATCCAAAAACCATGTAAGATCAAATGAAATTTACTTAATTATTTTTTTTAAAAAATGGGTAAAAGAAATAACGAGTAAGCTGATTGTACAAGAATTTAGATACGTATAAAAGTATCTATGTTGATATATTTAGCATGTATACATCTGATATATCATTTATGCATTTAACAAACTTACCAATAATAATAAATTAATACATGTTTTAATCAATGACTAAAATAAATAATATATTGGAAATAAATAAATTGATTATTCTTTGATGCAGTTGCTTATAATAAACGCATTTGTTTGCGGCGAGATTAATTGAAATCGCTGCCCTCACTAAGAAGATATTTTACATTTCGTCTGAATTCAATGAAACTATACTTTCGGTAATGGTATTTTGAGTAGAGGAACTGATTTTCAAGATATTTTACACTAGCAATTTTATCAAACAAATCTGTTATTACTACTGTTATTTCGGTTATTTCTGTAAGTTCCTCATTTTTTCTTGATATTCAGCTAAATGAATATTTAGTTCCCCTGTAATTTAAGGAAGTTTTCTGCGATCAATGTTAAAAATATTAATCAATGTGTATATGACATTCATCAAGTGTAAAACGTTAGAAATTCAAACTCTCTCTCTCTCTCAATCAGTTAAATCATAGGTTCTCAACATGGGCAATAACGCCCCCTTGTGGCCGTTTGAGGCTTTCAGGGGGGCAGTAAAAGACCCAAAGAAAATTAGGGGACGTTGAGATTGCAGGGAAGGGCATGGGTTGATTAAACAAATGTAGTCTAAAAAATGAAAAAAAATACATCCTGATTATGTTCTAACAAAAGTGAACTTTAATACAGGTTACTTTCTGTTAATTATATGTATTTAAATCATTTCTATCACATACGCCACTGGCGCCAATTTTTTTTTCGCTTCGATGTATATAACTGCTTATGAGTACTGTATAAAGCACGTGTTATCTTTGTCTGTGAGCAGTAGGAAAAATGTTTCGTTCACTGCATTTCATTGCATATGTTATCCAAGAAACATAATTAAACATGTTAACCAGGAATTAATGAGTGATTCTTTAAAGGCTGAAATTGTCAATTTATTTATTTACAAAGCAATAGTTAATTATGGATTACTTCGTATCATCGAAACTCCTGACTGTCTTTATAACAGGTAAGCTAAAACTTCTTTTCCTCTCTTTTAAATAAAGAAGAAATCCACTAACGTTTCATTTTCAACATCATATCTACGACTAAAATATATAGTATTACACATTCAACTATATTCGGGGCAATAACTGTATCAGATTCCCAAGTAAAAAAATGGAGGCTTTAATTAAATTAAATATATATATATATATATATTCAATTAGTAATAGAATACTTTTTAAAAATGTTATTCTTGTTTTCACCATGTTTTTTGTACGCTCTTATTTCTCTGGATTGGGAGGGGGATCGAAATATTCACTAGAAAAGGGGCCACCAGTTCAAAAAAGGTTGAGAGCCTATGAGTTAAATGATATATATTTCGTTCTTGTTCTCTACATTCTGGTTGTGGATTTCAGGGAATTCTCATCTAGGAGTTTGCCAGTATAACTTTATTATTGTCTTAGATTTGCATATTTTTAAAACCTCCTGTACAGTGATCAGTGATCGTAACAAACATCATACCTCAATCGTTTTAGAACAAATAAAATATATCAAATTTCTGCAATGTTATTTGAAAACAATACAAAATAATTAAGTGGGTGTATATGGTATTTAAAGAGTCCGATTCAAGATCGAGCTCTTTTGAGTTTGAATGTTTTCTTAAGTTTTAGTGTAACTATGTGAAACATTAATTGTTTCAAGTTATAAAGAAACCAAATCTCTAAAAAATGTCGTGATATTTTTACAACTGTATTTTATACAGTTG
This sequence comes from Trichonephila clavata, assembly GCA_019973975.1. NCBI lineage: Eukaryota > Metazoa > Arthropoda > Arachnida > Araneae > Nephilidae > Trichonephila > Trichonephila clavata. The sequence goes on from BMAO01009452.1 coordinate 54,882, forward strand.
TAAAAAAATATTTAGTCCGGTTTTAATGCTCTCTCTCTCTCTCTCTTTCTTCAGTTTTCAAAACTTTTTTTTGTTTAGATATGTCAGCTATAGTATGTGTGCCAATTATATCCGTTATTTTTTAACGAACGTCGATTTATATTGATTGGTATTATCAATTCATTTTTTTTAAATCGGGAACCATATTATACGTTTTATGTGAATCTCTCTGAGATAAACTAAACAACAGAAAATGTTAGAAAGGTGGATAGAAATAAAGTAAAACTTCCAGTGATGATCAAAGAAATACATCCTTTATGCATTAATGAGTATAATTTTTAGTGATAAAAGACACAATAAAAACCAGACGCAGCAAGAATTTCGAAAAGATTGAGGCTATGAGAAAAAATAAAGTGTATTCTTAGGAAAAAAATACTTTTTATTTAATACTTATGTTTCAATTTAATTGCAAAATCGATAAAGCATCTATAAGTTTAAAAAAAGAATCAAGATATACTCCAGACATTTTTAATTTTTTTATTTTGTGAATCGTACGGCCACAATCTGTAGAACGCTTATGAAAGTGATGTATAAGCAATGCTTCCAAAATTAAATTCACTTTGAAAGAGAAATATTTCTCTTTTCAAACACTCTAACGATTTCTTAAGAAAATTAAAATGGTCTCATATAAAGGATTATTAAGAAACAAATTATTCTCTATCAGTTAATGCAATATCTTCTAAATCACTGTCAAGTCAACTATTTATAAAATGATATTTTTTCTTTAGGAAAATATAATAAAATGTTGGAATTCACCCACATTGTAAATATTAATCTAAATAAAAATATACACTGACATTTTAAAGCTTTCACGTATTAGCGATGAATGATATGAATGCAAAATTATGTGATATGAAAGAATTGAAAAATTAAGAAATAATTTTTAAGATAACAGAACAGAAACTTTCCAAGCCCCAATAAAAGCATGTTATTTATATAATTCAAATAATGGTGGAAGAAAACTTTCACGAAATTCTTTTATATATATTTCACAAAATTCTTTTGTTTCAGAAAATTCTCTTGCTTTTATTTTTAAAACTATTTCTTTTATCATTTATATATTGTTTAAGGTTTTATTTCTTACAATTGTATTGCTCTAGATAGCATTAAAAATATTTTTTAAAACTAACTTTTACTTTTGTAAGCAAATGTTTGGCACCTCTTAGCCGAAATTGGCTCTTGTGACATTAAAACCTACAATCACTCACTCACATACAATTCAAAGAAATGTTGTACTTGGATATCTGTCGGAAATAAATATCATGATTTTATGGTTCTATGTATACCTAAAATTTTTTGTTTTAATATTTTCATTTTTAAAAGTGAAATTTTATGACGAAGAAGGGGATAAGAACTATAGAATTTTTTTTGAAAGATCAGAAAACTCTTCGACCATGGAATTGTATTTCTGACTTTTAAGGTCAGTTTTTTTTTCTTTGGATTTTCTGCATCGTTGACGTTTATCTTTTCGAATGACATTTTCCTTCCTGATATATCCTTTACAGACACGAGATACATTTTTATAGAGATATGTAACGTTTTATGTTTTCTTGGCTTTCCTCAGATTTACATTTAAGAATCTTTTCATAAAACTTTTGAATTTTTGTGATTTGTACCTTCAAATAAAAATAATAAATTTCGTATAATATACTGATTAAAAATTCTTAATAATAAAATGGTTATTAACCCCTTCAGAACCGGCGAAAAGAGAAAGAGACAATTTTCAAGGCCCTCACTTTCCGAGAGTATACGCACGCATGGGACCGGGCGAATTTCACTGCTAAGCCTAATTTATTTAAAAATTCATATAAAACCTTTAATGCAATCAAATACGCTAAAATCTATAATTTACTACCATTGATAATATCTGAATACACAGTACAAAAACACTTGCTATATTTTAAAAAAATAAACAATAATGAATTTTAAAGAAAATTTTTTCATTTTAATAAAAAAAAGTATTTTTTATGAATGTCTGATGCCCAATTAACTAATAAGCCTTTCATCTTTTTTTTTTAATTTAGTCAAAAAATAAACAAAAATCTAGTGCACAATAAATCCCGGACCTTTAAATGCCAGATTCTCTCGGAAAAAGTTAAACATGTGCAGTTGCTTACATTCATAAATTCCCCGGATCTAATTTTAAAACTTGAAGACAAAATCACATATTGAAGTTCAAAGTTTTGTTAAACATTATTCGAAAAAACGAACTTTAAATTCCATCTAGTGCCTTGAAAAAACTGTTTAAAAACATTCCAAACTCAAAACACACCGGTGTGATCATGAACCTCAGAGCAGGGATAGCGCAATCACATATATGATACCGTGGGCCCTGGAGGAAAAAACGCGTGACCACATACATATGTGATCATGATCCTGAACGGGTCAAAAAAGTGTTACTCATTTTACGAGCTTTCAGAAAACATTTTAATAAAATACCGTATATACATACATCTGATATAAATTTAAAATCTTTCACAGTAACAGACATGGAATTCTTTATTACTTTTTAAAATTGAAATTGTATTTTGGTATATGAAAGATCGATGTATTCATATATACAGGGTGTTACTGAATTCTCTCAGCAAATTTAGTGGAATGATGGTATGTAACACAGCGACGACAGTTTCCTATAGTTTATGAGATCGTAAACCACGTTTAGTTGGTGAAAATTGTGATAATATAGCCATAGAAAGTACTGTGAGCCAGACGAGGGAAGAGGCCAAATAAATATTGGGATGCACCTCAATGGTTAAAAGTACTTTGTTTTCCTACAGCGCGTCCTCCGGGAGTTGCTGCAAGGAGTGCCGGCCACTGTACTCCAGAATGTTTGGTTCATGCACCATGGTGCACCAGCGCATTTTTCGATTGCGGTGCTTAAACACCTCCGTACTACATGTACCCGGGAGGGGGATTGGACGCAGATGATTTGTTGCTTGGACTCCACACTAGCCGGACTTCAATCTCTCACTTTTTTTGGTTCTGGAACCACCAAAAATCGCTTTTGTATGTGACGCCGGTGGCTACAGTAAAAGGTTTCACGGTACGGACGGCCGTCGCTTCAGCTGAAATTGCCAGCGCACCGAATTTGCTTGACCACGCCTTCGTCCATATGTGTCGGCTATGCTATGCCCTACGTGGTCACATTTCCGAACAATTCCTGTGACAATCGCTTGTCATTACATTTCTGATGTCGAGCTGTGATGCATTGTTCGTATTGTAAGCATGCTTCATGCCTAATAAATGTTATATTTAGTTCATAATGGGTTGTTTGTCGATGTGGGTTCGTTAGATAATAATGACTAAGAGGCAGACAAACAAAACTGTTTATTCTAACAGTAACAAAGAAACGGGACCACACAATTACACAAATACTATTCTAAGTTAAATTATTTAAACGCGCGTAGTTTCCAAGTGGATAAAATTTCTCTGTCTCTCGTCTTTTATGTGTTTGTTCTGTCTTTAAAGGTCTCCACTTACATCCCTCTGAGCGTGCGCTCAGTCATGTGTCATGACGCGGCAAGTACTGCCATCACACGAGGAAACCACATAAATGTATTTCTTACTTCTTATTACTCTTTTTTAATCCACTTGAGATCACACCCTTCACAACTGTTTTTGAGAATTGCTCCGACTAAACGTGGTTTGCAACCCCATGTTTTGTGGGGATTTGACGTCCCAATGCTGCATACTATGACCCATCTGAATTTATTGGTCAAATTTGGTAACACCCTGTATGTATGCATGTATAATTTTAAGAAAACTGGCTTCATCATAAATATTTTACTAATATTTTTCTTTCTAGCTGAAGGTTACTGGTCTATATTATTAACAAAACATAATGGGGCCGTGGGTAGCCTCGGACTCCAGACCTGAGGGCCTGGGTTCGATGCCCGATGCCACTAAATACCACCGAGTATAGACGGAGTACGTGCTCGTTAAATCAGTGGGTCCGAAAGTCTTGTGGGTGGTCACAGCAGAAACCACGAGTGTAGGGGGCTGGAGAATATTTCTCTCCCGTTCAGTTCCATGCCAAAATTGTGGAGGTGGAGATAGGTGGTGTCGCCATCTATCGTTAAGAAGTCCAACCTGTCTCACAGGCAATGGCAACTTTCATTCCTTCCCTGCGGGAAGGACACGACAACAACAACAACAACAAAACATTACACTCAATAATAATACTACATTCAGTACAAATTTGCTTTCTCACTAGAATAAATAATAGTTATGACTGTTGTTTTCATTAAGTTTTACAGTTACCTCAATTACATTTCATTATATTGTTTAAAATTCCTGAGAAAAATTATTTTTAGTTGACTAAATTTTATTACTTAAATTAAATTTGTAACATAGGTCAGAAATTAGTATGAGATTTAACTTACAAAATATGCATTAATTTTTTGAATTAATTAATAAGAAAAATAAATTATACATTTGAAAGTAATATTGGCGGTTAGTTTACAAATACAACGTATTAAATATTTTATAAATATAAACGAGAGAGAAGCTGGGTTATATATATTTACTTTTAATTATTTTTGAAAATACGCAAATGCACAAATTAGCTCAGAGATGCAAAGTTTCAATAAAATCATGTCACATTTTTTCTTAAATTTTCATATCTAGTATGTTTTAATCGTCCTTCATAATTAGAACTTTAATAAACAACACAATATTTTTAACTAGTTCTTTTGGATTCTTCAAATAAAATTAGAAGCTACCTAAGCAAAAAAATTTGTAAAGATCTAATCAAGTAATCACAAGATTAGGGAGGAATGATTTAGTAGATTTAATTAAGGAGAAATAAAAAGAACGGTAAATGAGAGAGATTTCTCGAACTAAATTTCAAGCATCGTAAGGTAAATCTGTTCCATTGCTTGATTTTATATCTCATAGTGAAAATTACCCCAAAAACAAATATTTTATATTCATTATCTATACTAATATATTGATCATATAAAATATTTGTAATATAAATTTTCAGAAAGATATAAATTACATAAAATGCAACAGATTCTTAGTTCCACATAATTCAGAAGAAAAAAATTAAAAACCTTAATTGCTTAATCAATTTTATTTTTAGTTATCTGTATAAAGTAATCTTAAATTTTTGTTTTTAGATCCTTTAATTATAAATGCAATATAAATATTCATATTTTCGTGAGTTTTCAATGCATTTATAAAACATAACATTTTTCTATACTACAGATCTCAAATCAAAGATGGCGATGCTGTAGCTTTTAAAATAAAGTGCAGAAGAATTTTTCTACTAGTATATTTTTATTACATTATAGAAAATTACAAACATATGCTCAATGATATTCCTAAAATTTTAGCTTTTACTTCATAATTTTAATTTTAAACTATTTTAGAAAAAAAATAATTTTTATTCTTATTAATGATGCTATTGATCAGCCTTTATTTTCCAAGCTTTAAATTTGTATTTATATCATTCAATTTCGCAGTAACTGGTTTCTTGTTCTTATTCTTTGACGGTAGCTTGAATCTTTTTAATTTACTTTAGCTCATTTCTTAGGCTACTGTAACGAGCTGTTAAGTAAAATCATAAAAACTGTACGTAGTTTTTGTATTATAACTGGATAGCGGCATTTCGTTGTGGAATATTCCTCAAATTGACAAATATTATCATATCATATTGCAATTTCTAAATCATTTAAAAAATTAATTTGCAAGCGAGTTTTTAAAAATGTGCTTTATATCCATTAACTCAAAAACTCATATTTATTCTACCTTTTATTATCAGGAATTCACGAGGAAAAGCAACGAAATACAGTAATGTAAGGAAAAACGGGACACCTACGCTTCTAGTACTTCATTTTATTCATTTTAAAAACAAATAAATATTTAATGTATCAATAATTAGTTAATATATAATAAAATATATAATTGCCTATCTAATTTTTATTTGACTATTTGAAAATGTTTATTAAAAAAAACGACGAATTTATGCATGTATAAGTGAACCCAAGACATGTGCAGTGTTCTGTAAGAATACATCGAATCAATAAAAAATATATACAAACGATAAAATTTACATTTCTCTTTATTTCTAATTCTTTTCGATTTTTTCATTTTAATCAGCATTTCGACATATGGCATTTTTAAAAATCATCATTTTTATTAAAAATAATTTTCTATAAATGAACAGTTCTACAGTGAATAACATGTATTTTTATAGACAAAAAAATTAAATATTAAGCCTCCAATACGTTGGAATATCTCAGGAACTTTTAAAAAAATGTGTATATAAATTTCAATCGCTTGAATACTTTAAATAAAATGTTCGAGAGTGATATAAAGAATTTTACATTTTTAACACTTTATCAAACACCTTTTTTATACAGAAACACAATATGCATATTAAATACACTTTTTTTTTCTAAATATGTCCAATTATTCGTAAGCTCTTTTAAATTTCTTTCTGTCAGTCAATTGCTGTAAATTTTAAGTCGAATTCGATGTATTTTGAAACTTTCTTTACGCTAATAAACGCCTTATCTTTCTTTAAGGCTCAATGCGATGAAAGGTATTTTGATTTACGAGCTACAAATCTAAGCCAGAGCTTGAAATTCCCAACCATTCTTTTTTTTTCTTTGCGGGCAATTTTCGATGTGTGGCTTGATTCTTAGAACATTTTTTTCCCTCCTTTTTCTAGATGGCACGCCATCCATTTGGACACTGGTAGTGTCACGTCTTGCTGAGATCATTCATTTTCACTCACATAAATGTGAAGATGAAAATTCTTTCACGAAAGAAATGATTCTGAAATCTGTTTCCATCGATGCAACATACAACGGAAAAGCATTTCCATTTCGAGCGCCATCAACTAAGGGATCCATTTCATTTGCGAATGTTAGCATTTATTTAAAATGTAGAATTCTTCAAAGCATATGAATAAGAATTTCATGACGCATAAGATATTTGGAAATAACAAGATAAATTAAATGGCTTACTGTTTCACAGGAGGATAAAAATCATTCTCGATATGTGTGTTGTGTGTGTGTGTGTGTGGTGTGTGTGTGTGTGTGTGTGTGTGTGTGTGTGTGTGTGTGTGTGTGTGTGTGTGTGTGTGTGGTGTGTTATGGTTGATCGCGGTTATATGGAGAGGAAAAAGATTCATGTTTATCCAAATCTACCTATGCGGGAAAGATGTTATAGGGTATGGAGATAAAAAAAAATAATTTTACGAAAAATTTCAAAAATTAATTTTAATTTTTATTTAAATTTAAATATTAGTATTAAAAAATGTTTTTAAAAAATTAGTTTTTTGTTTATATGATTTTAGAATCAAAATAAAATTATTTATCTTGATTATAAATAGCCAAAAGTGATGATCATTGACAATTGGGTAACGAGTAGTGAATATATATAACACAATGTGCATTCCATATCATAACCTCAGCTTCTTCTCCTCACTCCATCGAGTCAGTCCGATCCAAGCTAGTGGTTGGGCACCGTGGGTAGCCTAGCGGTTATAGTTTCCGGGCGGTCGCAACAGAAACCATGTGTGCAAGGGGCTGGAGAATATTTCATTCCTCTCCAGTCCTGTGCCTAAATTGTGGAGGTGGAGATAGGTTTCGGTGTAAAAACCGAGCCAAATCGTACTGGCACCTGCATGGTGCTCAAAGCTAAAAGCTAACGACAAGCGAACACCTCGCCCTATGTCATGATGAATTTCGTGGGCCTCGATCTGACACCGTCAGACAGGTGGCATTTGAAACAACAACAAGCTTTTTCTATCTTCCACTTTATTGTGCGCTGTAATTTTGAAATAGGTGTTTTTTTTTTAAATTTATATTAAACAGGCTGTTAAATGTATCTGATGTTTTTTTTTCTTTTTACTACTTATTAGGTGTACTCTCATTGCAATAAATATTATAAGCAAGAATATGCTCTTTTATATATAATGCTAACTATTTCTTTAACAAAACTCTTCTTTTTACTTTTTTTTTTACCTTAAAGAAGCACAAATACTTAATTTATTTACCTTTGTAGTGGTACTTAACGTAAAAAATTAATTTTTGTAACTTACATTTCCTTTATCTACATACAGAGAAAATTTTACCACAAAGCAGGTTTTTGAATTCCTTAATATACATAGTATCAGTTTTGATTAATTAACACCAATAAACATACATACAGTATATATATATACAATTAAAATTAGATTCCAGTGATATATCTTAGCTTCTTCTCATATGAGTAGTATAGTAGTTAGTACATATAGGAAATAACAGAAATTTAAAATATTCAGTCCTGGCTAAATTGTAGATGGAGATATTCGGTGTAAGAACCGAGCCAAATCGTACTGGCACCTGCATGGTGCTCAAAGCTAAAAGCTAACGACAAGCGAACACCTCGCCCTATGACATGATGAATTTCGTGGGCCTCGATCTGACACCGTCAGACAGGTGGCATTAGAAACAACAACAGCAAGCTTTTTCCATCTTCCACTTTATTGTGCGCTGTAATTTTGACAGTAGGTGGTTTTTTTTAAATTTAATATTAAACAGGCTGTTAAATGTATCTGATGTTTTTTTTTCTTTTTACTACTTATTAGGTGTACTCTCATTGCAATAAATATTATAAGCCAAGAATATGCTTTTTTATATATAATGCTAACTATTTCTTTAACAAAAACTATATACTTCGATTTTTTTTTACCATAAAAAAGCACAAATACCTTAATTTATTTACCTTTGTAGTGGTACTTAGCGTAAAAAATTAATTTTTGTAACTTACATTTCCCTTTATCTACATACCAGAGAAAATCTTTACCACAAAAGCAGGTTTTTGAATTCCTTAATATACATAGTATCAGTTTTGATTAATTAACACCCACACCCACATAAACACATACATACAGTATATATATATATATATATATATGGGAATCTAACCGAAATCTTCCAAAAACAGTTAGATTCTTCAGATAGAGGGGTTTTCTTTGTATGGGTCTTGGGGGTTTTCTTGTCAAGGGGTTTTTACGATGTATGGGTTAACTTTGAAAAATAGAATAGACAACATAGTTTAAAGAAACTAAACAATTTATTACGAGTTATAGGAAAGTATTTACATGGGGAATATTTACAAAATAGAAATTAGGACATGCAGACATTTATGTAGGAAAATTTAGATAGGCAGACATTAATATAGAAAAGATAGATTGTCAATCCCTCTCTCTTCTTGGAGGACGTTAAAGATTAAATAAAACTCATTATGCGATGTGCGGGTGACTTACCACCAGTTGTGGCGAAAGAAGCACGGACGCGCTAAATCGATGCTTCCTAGTCGATGGTTAGTGGGCCTCTGACGAGAAAATCGCGTCAGCATTTTAATAAGCACGCTAGATGGCGTTGCTGTGGAATGCTGTTTTTGACTAAAATTGCCGTCCTCTGCAAAGGGATATGATCTAACCTTTTACAAAAAGAAAAAGTTCTATGGGATATCATATATATATATATATATATATATATATATTAGAAAAGTAAGAATGAAGAATATTTTTTGCGATGGAAATTCTATTTTTTGTGTTGAAAATCTAATTGTCGGTTTTATTTGTTACCAAATAAAACGTCATTGGAGGATATTTAAATATATAAACTTAAAAATTTACATTTTATTAAAAGTTTTATTATATTTTAAGTTCTTGTCCTTATATCTAAGTTATTTTATTATGATGTATCTTTTAATGTCAGGTTTGTTTAATTTTAAATAATCTTAGGGGAAAGAATGACATTTATTTGAAAAGTTAATGTTTAACCTGAACTGAACTTAGTGGCGCAACAGCCTATCAGGGCCAAAGCCTACTGTACCTATCTCAGTTTCGCTGGGGTGCTTGTGCAGATGCTTCTGTCAAGTGGTGAGTCTGACGCTAAGCCCCCAATGTTCAGTTCTCAAACAAGCTTGGTACTCATTTATCGGCCCTTTGAAGAGAGGAAAAGCTAAGTTGACCCTAGCCCAGCCCCGGATTTGAAACCTGGACCTATGACAGCCACTTAACTTCAATATGTAATCTAGTTGTGTTAATTTGATATTGTGTACATTGATTCCTAATAAGAAGTTTTATGCAAACAATATAAAAACAGTAATTTTCCTTTTTTTTAGATTTAATTGTTACTGATATTAAAATAACATTATTTTTTAAGAATTTGCCAGAGAATGTACAAAATAATATTCTTAACGATGTAATGCCTGTAAGAACGCATATTTCCTTTTACAAAATATTACTTAAAACTATTTTTCCCACACTATATATTATAAAAGTGCAACTCAGATGAATATAAATAACTGAAGAACTATTTGCTTTATGTTAGAATATATCCCCACATATTATTTTTCTAGTGATATATATCTAGTAGTATATTTAATCAAAGAATTGAAAACTAGGATCCCTTTTATTTTTTTTTAACTAAAGATAAAGTTGCGTTCTAGGTACAAATTACATATAAACATTTGTATTACTAAGATTACATCCATTCAAATTAGCAAGCTTCCTTTGTACCATGAATTTCACTTAAATCAACTTCGTCATCATATAACTTCAAATCTCTTAGGAATTATTCTTATCAGAGATCAAATTTGATTTTTTAAAATTAGAACTTCTTTTGCGGGGAAAAAGTGTTTCCCAAGTAAAAATTCATCATTTCTGTATGTTCATTATCATCTATTAACTAAAAAGACAATGAAATTTTTGTGCACCCTTTATATATGGTGAGTTACTGTTTAAACTGATTACACCAACAAATGGGGGAAAGGGAAAAAAGTACATTCCATTGATTTGGTTGCTAAGCATATTTCCGTTTCATTAACTTCAATCGATTATTCAAATTTCTAAAGAGGAAAAAAATAAATACAGTTTCTTCTATTCCATGGAAAAGAAATGATGAATAATGCAAATGGAACATTAGAAAATGTGAAATGAAGTACTTCCAGCGTTGATTTTAGGCTCATCAAATGCATTTTCAATTTAAAAATCAAATAATCTGATATCGAAGAGGAAATTAGAAACATTGTTCTCATTGTATTTTAATTATTGGAATCTATTAGTATTTTTTTCACATACAAATAAAAAAAAACATAGATGTATTTGACAATTTACATTAAAAAAATTAAAACTAAGGAAAACTTTAAAAAATATTAATATGTATAGATCGGAGTTCGAAGATTTTATGCTATTAGTCACAAAGAACTAAACAGTTCTTAAAGAGCGACGTAATTTACTGTCAAAAACCTATCCTTAAAAATACAGGATACAACCGTAAAATTAGCACAATGACCCAAAAGATTTTCACACCTTCTATAGCGCTCAGACACAACTATCAGTGTCTAAGAATACAAGTACGTAATTATAAAGATTATCCGCAAGCAGCCGCTTGCTATTAAGCTCTTTAAAAGCTGAAGTAATACTGACTCAGTTTTGGCTAGTGGCCACTATTTACAGTCTGTACATCTACCTTCTAGTGCTTTATCGAAAAATCTGCATACGCCATAGATCGTGATGTTATAGATTTCTAAAGTGATTTCCAGAAGCATCCATGTGGTCATCATGTCTCTAAGTTTGGTCGCCAAAAATGATACAAACTTGGCTGTATGGGCAATATTTCGCCAAGTTTTCACTGAAAAGCCATTATAATGTAAGGAACGGCGTTGCTTGCGAATATTCCAATTTTCGTCTTCAAATAAACACAGCAGAAAGTAATACAAATAAATACTTCCAGATACAAACTATTTACGCTATTTTATTATGAAATAAAGCATTAATTATATAAATTCGTAACTATATGAATAGTTAGCGGATATTTTGAGAATACATTTTTCAAAGATATTCACTTTGCCCTACTAAAGGACAAATGAATTATTCCATTAAGAATGCATTCAACTGATGATAAACATGAAAATCAAAATAGAGTAACAGTAAGAGAAAATTTCACAATTTTTATAAGATTATACTGAAAGTTTATTATGTAGTAGCAAAATGTGTCATTTTTTTCAAAAAATTATACTAGAGAAGATGCAAGCTCAAATTAGATATTTACTAAACATTGTTTATTGTAAATAGCATTAATATTTATTGCCGTACAATGTAATTAAATATAGTATCCTACTCTGAATATATCAAACAAAAAATTAAGAATTTTCTCTGTATTCATATTAAAACTCTATTTTAATAAAAAAATATTCAGAGTTTTAATAAATACCGAAAACCAATGACATGCGTATAAATATTTATATGTCTCGGAATGGTTTGAATAAATATTAATGGTTATCTATCTTTCGGTAATCTAAAAAGTGCTCCCCGTTATTAAATATTAATGTCAAAAATAACAACAAATTATCATATGAAAGCAAATAATTTTATACGAGACTTTAGATGTCTTTACACGTTTTCATTATTGTTCAAAAATAATAGAATGAGAGTTATACGTAATTTGAGCGTAAAGTAAAGAATACTGGAGTGCATTCATTCAACGAAAACAATAGATCTGTTTACGTTGGAAACAATGTTGTTGTGAATGTTGAAATGTGTTATGTATTTCAAAACTGAAGAATACTTCGGTTGACTAAATAAAATTAAATATTGAAATTTTCTTAGACGCAAGAAACGATTCATTTAACACTCAAATTATCACAAACCATTTAGATTGATTTTACATCGTTGTTAATATGCATTTTATCTTTAAATTTTAATTTTGACCAATAACAGGCCTCCGGACAGGTGTGATCACTTTTGTCTAGTGGTAAGTTACGCGCTTATGAAACGAATGGTAACCTAGTATTTTGTTAGTTAAAATATCAACCTCCATACAACATTCAAATCAGATAGAGGCCCATGAAATTCATCGTGGCAAGAGGCTAGTTGTACGCCTGTCGTTAGACGTAGCTTTTAGCACCATGCAGGTGCAATGCGATTTTGCTCGGTTGCCCACCAATTTTGTTAGGGAAACAGCCTAGGAGGTATCAGGGACCTCCCACATCTCTCTTCCTCTTTCAGCAACTTCAGTAAAGAATTTACGGCTCAACGAATATTTAGAGTTCCCTCTCGTCATTAAGTCACTATACATTTATAAACACCTATGTCGTCTTCGGGATTAGAACTCAGATCTACGACACAGGTGTCATTGAATGAAAAATTCAAGATGAATAAAATATATTGATCCCTTTCACTTGAAGTTACTGTGCGTATATACGTATATATATATGCAAAAACAGAAAAAGAGAGAGAGATGAAGTTAGCCAAAATTTCGGAAAAATCTTATCTTTTTTAAGTAATCTAAGTAACCAAATAGTACAATCAGATTTCCATAGGTAAGCTTATTTTGAAAGTGTATATCAAGGTGAAGAAAGCATCAAAGTTTACTGAGAATTTCCATGGATTTGGATCATCATCGATTCCCAAAATTTATTGGGAATTATCATCAAACAAAATGCAATCAATAACACATAACAAAGAAGCATCAATAAACAAGGTTAACCTTATCAGATAATGATATTACGATCAATTTTTCCAATTTCTAATACTTTTCCATTTTAAAATACACTTATTTGGACCCAGATGTGAAAATCAGAAATCTGAACAGAGTAATAATATGTAAATATTTGGTGCATTGGAGTGTATACTTGATTTGTTGCAAGGAGTTTATTTTTAATTTAATTTAATAAATAGAAAATATATAAGATAGACAATAACACTCTCTCTCTCTCTCTCTCTCTCTCTGCTCAGCAAAATAACAGAAACTCTTAAAAATGTAATATTAATATTAACACTTTTTTGGAATTTTTTTATTCAATAAGCTAAAGTGTAGATATTAAATTTCACAACAGCTGAAAAAGGGGGGGGGAATAGCAATATCCTGAAAGTCGATTTCGTGCAACAAAGAAACATCTGCAAGCATTACTCACCTTTCCACGTTTCTTCTGACAGTTTTTTATTTCATTTTCATCTTCTCAAGTTTTTACATTTAAAAATTATTTGAAATATATAAACGGATGGAAAAATTAGGTATATTAACAAAGAAATAAGATGATATATGTAATATTTTATGTACTTTTTGCAATAGTTTGACTTTACTGAATTCATACATATCAATCTTATTTTGAAAGTCATTTTCCTATAGAATTCGTAGTAAATATTTATATTATTAAATATGATGTAGAAGTTATTGAAGTTCCTCACATTTTATAGATGCAAATTATTGCAAATAAAATGAGCTATATTTGAATTAGAAGCTTTTGAAATAAAGGGCTATTTTTTGCAATTTTATGAAGCTGAAATCACAATCTCGAGTAATCATTATAGTAACAATATTTTATGAGGTTATTTCATTGGAGTTAATATAAAAAAAACAAATATTACTTGGAAAAATATTCGCTTTTAATAAATGATATTGGGATACGTGATCCACCGAAAACAGTCAATTACATTGAAATATTAAAAATAGAATCAACATCCATAAAAATCAATATTAAAAAACTTTGTATTTTTGTGAATAAGGCATGTAGCATTCTTTATTTAAATTTGATGCATGGAATCTGTCAAATTATGTTCGACAATCTATAATAATTAACAATTTTATCCATAACAGATAAAAATAACTTAATTCATTAAAAAAAAACAATTATAGACATTTTAGCAGAAGTATCACATAATCTGCCAGAAAAATTTAACACTTTAGAAAAATTCAAGAACACTTCGGATTTCCCCAAATATATTTAAATTTTTAAATTAAAAACAAGTAACAATTGTAACTATGGGATCGTGTGTGACGGGTGCTTACGCGTTTCACTAACCTTCTCTCGACTTCTTTAAATTGTTTTATTTATTTCAACCAATCTCCTCCGAGAGCCAAAAGTGTGACTTATGCAAACGAGATATTTTCGGGTTTTAGCGAGTTCGAAAAAGATATAAAAGGGAGAAATGAAATGAAGAAGAAAAGGAGGGTGATTTTGAGAGAGTAGTTTTTCTAGTGGAAATACATTCGTCGGGAGAAGTCTATTGAGAAGTATTCATTAAATCGGTTCGGGACGGAACTGAAAGATAGCTGAGATTGAAGCCGCTCATTAAAGCAATCCAGATATAGAAGAACCTGCCTTAAGAAAAGGTATCAGGTCAGTTGCTTTCATAAATTAAATATAAATGTGTAGCTTGATTGTACGCGTTGTTCTCCGTGGATTCAGTTAGGATTCCGTCGTTCATAATCGAGTTCTTCTCGTACTCCACTGTATTTTGTTGATCTTCAAGATTTTTAGGTATCTTCAATTAACAAGCATTGATGAAACTTTTTATTTTTTCATAAAAACTTATAATTTAGTCTTACATTTAGCTTTCGAATTTTTCATAAAGTCTACATTTAGCTTCGAACAATACACTTGAAAATAAATTTTGACGCAAACCAATTCTAAATTAATGAACTAATTACTATAGAATGTTTCTAAACATTTCAGATGATTATGCAAAAAAAAAATTACATCCACCTTAATATCCATATTTCAATACTTTAGAGATTTTCTCAAAAAAAAAATTAGAGGTTTTTATTTCATTTGCAATGCATTGAATATTTGTGGATGTCTAATTTAAGTAAAATGTATTTGTGTTATGAAAGAAAGTGCGCACATAAAATTTAATTGACAAAAATTTCCATAATCAAAATACATTATTTTTATTTATACTTAATATTTCAGATATAGAAAATTATTCAAATATTGTGTAATTTATTTATATCTTAGACATATTTCGATATGTTGTATTGTTTTTATATGTACATTATTTGTTCACAATTCAGTAAAACAGATTAAAAATATTGAATAACGTTTTAATTAAATTAAACACGTTTCTGAAATTTATATAAAATTAAACTTCAGAACTCCATTCTTTTATTATATATTCCGTTTCTTTTTCAGTTTTCTCACGTCACAAACTCTATATTGACTGTTTTGAAGAAGAACTTTAAGCAAATTCTGGGAAAACTGTGACAAATATTTTCATACAAACCAAGAAGAAAGTCGATATTCAATTTGAAATATTTCGTATTTTTCTTCAAACTTCTAGGAAACTCTTTTTTTTAGTCTGAAACCAACAGTTAGTTTTTGAACATGATCCAATTCAGAAGCTGACTGATTTTCAATATTTTAAAGGAAAAATATCAAGAGGAGGAAAGCAGAGTGCCGAAAAGTCTTACGCTCTATAATCTTCAGTTAGATTCTTTGAAGCTTTTTTCATGATAATTTTAAGATATTGCACAATGTTTGTTGCTGCCACAATTCATAAACATACAAACTACATGTTTTTTTTTTACATTTACCATAGACAATTTATCTAATTTACCATAGAAATTATTCAAAAGATAGGATTATAACTGATTGAAAATTATCTTAAGCGATCACGCCAGTTTGGATTACTGCGTCATTGAGTGAACACTTGCAAAAGCATTCTGCCGGAAAAGTGTCGAATCATTATTCAAGTTTCTTGTGAAACTTAAAAATTCATCCACGAAAACATTTCGGATATTAATCAAGGCTTATGGAGATGAAACTTTGTCTTGGGCACATGTGTTTGAAAGGTATAAGAGGTTTTCAGAAGGAAAGGTCAGTGTGGAAGATGATGAACATGCTGGGCACCCAAGGTCAACGATTACAGACCAAAGCATTGCCAAAATTCATGATATAAGTGGGCTCCCACTCGCATCACTCTGGCCAGACTGTTAATCAACTCTACTTCATTAAAGTATTAAAAAGACTCCGTGAAAAAATTAGGGAGAAAAAAGGCCCCAGTTGTAAAGTGATAGAAGACTGTTGCACCAAACAATGCACCCGCTCACATAGCCCTATTTGTCAAGCAGTTTCTGACCAACAAATACATTACTGTGATGGGGCGTCCTCTTTATTCACCTAATCTCGCCCCATGCGACATTTTTTTTATTTCCTACAGTTAAATCTTGTTGAAAGAGGTTCAGGAAAAAACGGAGAATCTCCTGAAGGGTCTTCTAAAAGCCTCGATCCAGAATTGTTACCAAAAATGGCAGCACCGAATACAGAAGTGCGTGAATGCTGAAGGGAACTACTTTGAAGGTGATACTGTTACGGAAAATTGATTCTGTAAGTACAATGATTTATCAGACCAATCTTATTTTTCTGTGTCACACTTCTTAAGATATATATGAATTTTATAAAAACTATTAATCATCTTTGAAATATTTATTAAATGACAAACTTTGAGCATTAGAAAATAAAAAAAAAGATGCGTAAAGATGAAGCAAAAGTTGACTAAACTACAATGGAATTTTCTTACATTTTGTAAAATATAAATTTGGCGAAATTGTAGTAACTTCTTAAAAACGATTCTTTTTGGAATTAAATTTTTTTATTTTCCTGAAAAATATTTGCTTTAATAGCATGAAAAACATACAATTTAGCATAAAAATACAAAATTGTGCCTCATTTAATAATTTAATTGTCACAATTCTAGAAATAGGTTTATTTAAGTTGTTTTATTTACTTTATAAAATTACACTCCTAAATGTTAAAAAACAAGAAATAAAAACTAGATTTAATATGTTTTTTTGTTATAGTATAATTTTTATTTTTAATAAAAAAACATAACTAATTTAAATTAATGTTTTGATATATTTCGTGAAAAGTATTTACTTCTTTATCACAACATATCTCAAAATCAGTATTATTCATTCAGATCTAAATACAATACGTGTGAATTATCGTGGGTGCCACTGTATATACAACCTAATTGAATGAATTTTTCAGATCATTAGACTGAATAATTTTCTCGTAGAAAAGAGGTAGTAGAAAAACACTCTGAAGAGAGACAAAACGCCTACTTACAATGCTTTTTTGAACCAAACAAAAACATGCTTTGTTCTAGCATTCCATTCATCTTTGATTAGAAAAATTCATTGAGAAAACCTTTTGTTCCTGGAGTCAACTTCAAGTACCAAAGGAGTCCTACTCACAGCCCAGGAAACAATACCATGTCGGGAGCTGAATTTTAGGACGTTTGCTCTGGTAATGAAATCTAATACTTCCTTCTTTTGCGTTGAATAAAAAGGACACCTATATGTGTCTTTAGCGACAAACAGAAGTGTTTTTGTAAATGGGAGTCCCTCTTGTTCAGCCATTTTATATATATATATTCAGGATATTACGTAAGTTGTTGACCGCAAGTGGAACAAAGGATAATGCACTTGAACAAATGTATTGGTACTTTCTTTTCTGTCGTCGTCGTATTTCTTTTGTTATTTTCATCGGAGGCGCCAACAAGCATGAGAAATACGATAATAGGGAAGGCGTGATTAGGTAGGATAACATCGCTAACTTTTTCTGAAGGTAGCTCTATAAGAAGGATTAATGCGAGTATATATGGGATGAAAAAAAAGTATTCAAATAAACTGTGGTAACTTTAACATGTTTTCATCTTTAAGAAATTATAAGGAAATAGAATTGCCATCTAAGTAAATAATATGTAATAGCTATGATGTATCCAGGTAACTGCAAAATGTAACGCGTTATGATTTTTAAATTTACAGTTTTTTTTTCTTATTTATTGTTTAATACATGAGAAGTGTGTTAGAAAGTTTATACACTCGAAAATAAAAAAAATATTAAAAAGCACCAAAATATATTTGTAAAATAAAACTTTTAACGAATGTTTTAAAATAAAAGTAGACTAAATTGCATTGGATAGTGGTGGTTGGTATATTTGTACAATTTTAACAAGGAACTAGCCGTATAGACTGGCGCTGCAATGTGAATATATATATATTGTTATGTGTGTATGTATATATCGCACTGGCATATAACCAGTTGTGGTTCTTACTTTTAATATTTTATTTTATACACAATGGAATATGTAAATAATTAACTTTTAGTAGTTAAAGACCAATTAACAGGATCTGCAGTGCATTGAAATGGAGCATCTTGATTGTATATAAAACAGAGGACATCCCCATGCTACAGGATAACTTTCATGCGTATGTGCTTCCCACGTTTCGCACTGGTCTGCTATCCCGTCCCATCAGACGTCTTTACCTGGGTTCAGAAGTGTAGCTAGAACAATAGTAACTACAATAACAACAATAGATGCCAATAGGTAATTCAGAGAATGGGCTGAGATGTTGAGTTAATGGAAGTTATTCCACCGATTGCTCTCAAAGTTGTATACTGCCAGGCGCAATTGACCAAAAATATCTAAAGGACCGGAGTATTTAATTTATTATTTTCAACGACTGACGCTTCGTATTGAGCCCTGTTTGCCATCGAATACATGTCTGAGACGTCCTGAATAACAATGATATAACCATCTGACTGGGAGTGCACACAACCTTACTACTAGAAGCTACAGTGTGAGGTGTCATTTTATTTAATAGCCACATCTTTTCCATAGTCATCTATGATAACTTTACAGAAAGGGGTATGTTGACGAGATTCTTATCCCCGTAAAAGTGTCCTTTCTTTTTTGGGCTTTTAGGCTTTTATTTCAACAGATATTCTGAACTCAAATGACACAACTTTCTTCTACTTGTTTTCTTGCTTTTTTATCACTTCCCTGGTCAATGCGATCATCTTTTTTCTACCTAAAATAGCACATTTGAGCTCTGATAAGCATGTATCTCAGCCTTTCTCTGAATTACACCATTCTAATTTTCCAAATGGATCATGCACAGTGAGCAATCCCAAAGGAGGAAATCCACCAAATCTTCGAGTTAATGATTGCCGAATCGCAGCGTGCACCTTCGCCAGTGGTGGGCTAATGCATTATTGATTTTTGTGCTCTTGTAGTTTTATTTCTTGTTTAAAAGAGTCAATTCGTGCAATATTGATAGATTATCGTGTTTAATATATATATGTACCTCATATTCAACAAATTTTATCCGAATTGGGTTACTGTTTCTTGGTGTGATTTATTTCATGTTGTATAGAGCGTAAACAGAGATCAATATATTTGAATTTTTAAAACTAAGACTTTAAAACAGTCTTATGTTTAAATATTATATCGCTTGTTATCTTTTTGTACAGTTTTTTACATCAGGGAAATAATATATATGATCTTGTTCTCAGTCCAATTATTTATAAGAATTCCTTAAGTCATTATCAAGAGCTCACAGTACTGTTTACAGTAAAAGAAGTATGCAAAACAGTTAAGTCTCCTTATAAGTAATGTAATAATTATAATCCAGAACATTTGTGGTACGATTTATATTAACGCTGAACTGTTATTTGTGTTCGTTTTATTTTAATTTCCTTAAAGTATTGAAGTGTTTGAATTTATAACATTTACAAAAAAACATTAAATCAAAATAATTCAACGAAATTCTATAAAAATATATTCTTTCACTTTATAATTAAGATCGATGTAAATTAAATGAAACAAATATAAGCAGATTTTATTATAAAAATAAATGCTCAAAATGTAGAAAAACGCATTTTTTTTACTTTGAAGTAAATGATTGGTAATTTCACATGGTAGATATTATTTATGGCATGTCTGGGTTTTTTTTATATGTTACATTCTTCTTAGGTAAAATTGCAGTCCAATAAAAGAATTTCTGGAAAGTGTTATGTCTGGGAGATATCTGATCAATAGTTTGCCAAACAGATAAGGATCATTCAAAGACTAAAAATGTTATAAGGGAAAGTCACATTGAATCAACAGAGAACATTTGAAAGAATTCCAGACCACAAAAAGCTGAAAGTTCTAAGCATTGGGGTTGGGAGCAGGAAAGCTTACATTGAATGCTATTGTGATCAATGCCAAACTTAGCTTTCAGAG
Source organism: Trichonephila clavata (assembly GCA_019973975.1). Classification (NCBI taxonomy): domain Eukaryota; kingdom Metazoa; phylum Arthropoda; class Arachnida; order Araneae; family Nephilidae; genus Trichonephila; species Trichonephila clavata. The sequence goes on from BMAO01009452.1 coordinate 75,721, forward strand.
CTGTAGAACTCTGTGCTGGCAGTATCCAGAATGATGGTAATGAGTGCTATGTGAAGAGGAATGTACTGCATCATTTAACAATCTGAAAGACGGAAGTGGGCTGGAAAGTGCCGGATGAATGCTATGTACCCGACTATAGTGGTGCTACTATTGAATCCTTCCGAAGCCCTTTGGGAATCAGAAATATAATGGCTTTAGATCTGTTACTTGTGTAGCAGCTTTCCTTAAAATTCTCGCGAATGGAACAATAGATAAGAATCACAACTTTTATTTTCAGACAATAGCCTGGGCTTACATTGAGGCTTAGTAAAGACGCATTCTTTTACTCGCAGAATTGGTAGCTTGTTCAAATAGAGCAAATCGCACAGAATTATTGATAGAAGTTTTGGAAAGCTCTATAGGATTGGCTTTCCTTTTGAATAAAATAGGTAATCTACTCTATGAAATTGAAAAACATAGTTGCATAAAGTATTCCATTGTCTTGATACGGTCAAAAAAAAGATTACATTAGTTTTGCATGAAAATAATGTGAATGAAGAATTAAACTTCCGAATTTCACCTAAGAGCATTTTTATTCACTAGTAGAAATTATAAATAGAATTGTTTTTTCGGAGTATGTTTTAACATGAAATGTACTTCCTAAATTTCTTACCTACATTACTCTAAATGTGAAAAAAATAGTTTTCTTTTGAAAACATAAAAATAAACTAAGTAAAAAACATATTTAATATATGAAATGTATTTAATATATGTCATATTTTAAATGACAATAGTAATTATAGTTTTTACATACGGATAGTACGTAAGAAAAAAGGAAAAAATGGAGTACTTTTATTTCTATTTAAAGAATCGTTTTGTGAAGAAAAACAATTTCCAATCCGCAGTTTATGTTAACGTTATCTTGAGTTTGACTTCTGTTTATCTTAAGAATTTACTATCAGCATGAAAAAACTGCACTATTTGCTTTTTTTAAAAAAGAGAAAATATGTTAATTTTTTTTCAAATATTCAAGGACAATTTTATAAATGCAAAGCCGTCCCACATTTTATGAAGTTTTAATAAATTTTTTGAAATAGATATGCAAATAAGAATTTTTTTCCCCAGAATACAGATTTTAACTGAAATTAAAAGTTCTGTTTGATTTAAAGTTTGTACTTCATAACTTTTAAGCGTGGCATGATTTTTATGAGTTGCTTTTAGAAGTAAAAGTTATATTGTTTAAAAGATCAAACAATGAAATTGCAATAATTTTTTTCTTGGATAAAACATAATTGTAATATGTTTTTATCAAAGAAATATAATTTTTAATTGTTACCACAATATTTGTTTGGTGAAACACATACTGGAGATAATTTATAGAAATAATTCTGATATGCTCTCATTTAATGAGATGCATACGTTATTAAATAACTGAAGAATATTTTTATAACAAACCCTCTTCCTTCTTTACATTTAAAAATTTGATATTATCTTTAAAATCTAAGCTTAGTTTGCATACAAGCTGATTTAATTAAATTATCGTTTTAAGAAACAACGATTTTTGCATACAAATGAAATTTTTGAATGAGAAACAAATGCTTTCTAATGGAGTATACTTCTTTTATCTTCAAAATGGAATTTAAGAAATTAAATTAAATACACTCATTGGTGCTATTAAGCCAAAAAACCCAAGATAAATCTCAATTTAATATTAACATTTTTCATACGCATTTTTGCCTTTCAAATTTTCGCTCCACAAACCATTTAATTAATTCTCGTTCTCAAATATTTATTTCTTACAACACTTTCAAATAATATTATGAAAAAGAAAATGCCTCGATTTTGTTGGAAATGGTATTATTTACGGTTGGAACGGTAATATTTTTGCTGTGACAGTTCAGATTTAATATTTTTCTGGAAAAAATTAGTAATAAGTTCCTTTTTTTTTGAAATAGTATTTATTTTAACGCTTCTCGAGGGCTACAAAAACATCTTTTTCATGACTTTATGTAAAAAAGTCAATCTTGGAAACGAAAGTATAACACAGAGAAGCTTCAAGCTATTTCTACTGAATTTCTTTTCTAGCAAACAGTATTATACATTTAAAAGTCAAATACATAAGTCGTAATTTTAATAAAACTGCTGTCGTTTCCTCGAGGAACATCAATTTAAACAAAATCATTCTCGCGTATTCTCTTTATAAATGTACAAAAAATTTAATGTCACCGAATTTTTGAGACACACTTAACGTCATTTAAACTGATCCAAAAAAAGACATTTTTATACATTTAAATAAACAGAATTGTATATGTTTTGCACACAAAAGTATACATTTTAGTAAAACATAACAAATAAAACTATGAAAATATTTCATACTTTTGTTAAAAGAAATTGTATTCTTAAACTTAAATATCTCGCAATACAGAAGGGTGTTGAATCTACAAAGATTTGCGTTTTGTAATCATTGGCTTAATTATTTTCGGTAATAATGCTTTTTTTCTATTGTCGACAAATAATAACTGGACTGTATCTAATCCCCTTGCACAGTGATTGAATCTTAAACTTTTTTTCCAAATAATGACTGTATTCTCTAGAATTAAAGTGGAATGATTAAATACAGTTTCTTTAGAAAATTCAACAGATCGTTCAAAGGTACTACTGCTATTTTTGTTATGCCTTGTGCTTTAAAGTACGTCAGTTTAATTTGGACTTAATTATACAATAAATCTTGAATTTTGAGAATTTCGTTCATCCAGTTAAAATTGTTTGGTGTTCCTTCTGGTAATTTAAGTAAATAATAAGCTTCACAATTAACATCAGATCAAAAACATCAAATAAAATTATGCATCGAACATCGGAATAATTTGGTTTCGACTTTTGAGAAAGGGTCCTCCTACTCCTAATTAGGTAATTCAAAACAGCTAGAAATCCTTTTGTATCTTTCAAAAAAGCGGTTTTTGGTTTCAAAATATGAAATTTATATTTGTAATGAAGTGTCACATTTTTATTTTTATTTTTAGAAAAGTTTAGTATTTTCGTGCTTTGATAATTCTATGACCTTCTTTTCCATTGTAATACTTGCAAGGTATGATTTTTTAAAATATTATTATGAGCTGACGACTGTTTCTAGGATGTCAGTTTTGTCTTGCACATCACAACCTCTTTAATTTTTATGAAAGCAATACGATTTGGGGAAAATAACCCAAAGGTTTGCTGTGCATTAATCGAAGCCCAATTTTAATTTTCCGACTTAACAAAAGAAAACTGAATTTAATAATGTAATCACTACTATAGAATTTAATATTTTAGACTTTGTCTAAGAAAATGTCAAAAGTCTACTAGAAACGCTACTTATAGGGATAAAATTATTGAGACGTATTATGTAAGTAATGCATCAAAGTCCGTGCATTGCTTCAGAGAATCGAATTAAGAGACCAGGGTTTATTTATTTAATCAAAGCGTATGCTAGATTTAGGGGGTAGACACTTTAATGATGATTTACTTAAACCGTTGATTAGATAAACTTCCTGAAAATGTTTAACTAGTACTGCTCACACCACGAGTAAAGAACTAAGTAGATTAGCTGTTATGGCTGATAAAGTTCTTGAACTCTTTCCTAAAACACAAGTGTAAATTACCCTAAAATCAGTTCAGATGTATTTAATAATTAAGTGTAAGAACAAAAAATTTTAGGTTGACTGAACATATGATCCTTAATTGACTGTTGCTGTCAAAAATATTCAAAGTTATACATGTATACTATACATATAATATGGGGTATATATATTTATATCGTAGGTATGGTAGTCCATTTTCAATTCGCTATCTAACTAATCGGTTATGGATGATTATCCTCTCACACGTGTAAGCAATGCTAACATATTTTTTTATAGTATAACATTTGAAGTTTTAAAGCTAAAACGTTGGAGGTAATGCAAGTTTTCCTTTGCGACAACAAATCTAGTAGATATGTTGTAAAAACTGAGAGACGATTGCCGATCAAATAGGATATAATAATATTTTAATTTCAGAAATTACTTTATGGTGTTACATTGAATTATTTAAAGACTTATTAAAAGACTTACGTTAAATGTTTAGAATTTAATATATGTTTAATAGAAGGTTGATTAAATAAGGCGAATGAAATGTACTTATTTAGTACAAAGTAAGAAAAAATTTCTTTGCTTACATAAATATAATCGCAAAATGTTAAAAGTTCAATGATTAAAAAATGGGTTAAAATTGGATCAGTTTGAAACCAAAATATTTTTCACAACTAAATTTGTTTCACTATAAAATTCTTTCTCAATTTTTCTGTACCATTAACACCTCAATATACAAGAAGTCTATACAGAGTATACAAAGTTCGCTTCAATTTATCCCAATTACCATAATATTAAACATGTTAAAATTCGTATTGAGTTATCTTAATCCCAAAAATTAAAGTAGAAACTATATTTTAGCAAAAAAAAAATTATGTTGTATTATTAGTTGTTTTCCTTGAATTATTTTGCTTAGAAATGTACATGGTTAAATAAAAAGAAAGGTTGAAATGATTTATGCTGTGATATGTAACATTAAGAATTGATAAGAATTGACAGTATATTGTTTAACCGAAGGTATCCATGTGAAAAAATTTTTATTTAATTTTTCCTTGTTTCCATATTTTCTTAATAAATTAAATGGAGAAATAGCTAACATTGTAAAGAAAAAAATTAATTTAAAAAAAAGAAAAAAGCTGTTGAAAATGTATAAACAATTACATAATCGTGGCCTATTCTAAACAAAATGCTTATGAATGAATTTTGAATTTTTGGATACTTTTAAGTGCTATTACTGTTTATTTTTAAAACGACCTAAGAAGATAAGATGTATTTATATTTTTATAAAAAAAATAAATAATAGTTTATCTTAGTCTGTATGTGAAATCGATTGAAGAAACACCGTTACATTTATTTAAATAGTTATAAATGAGTAAGTAATAACTATACAATGATTTCTGGAAAAGTAGATAAAGCAACGTTTATATATTACAGAAAAATAAACAAAAAATGCCACTTGGTTATCTTCCTAACTTCTTCAGCAAATCCCTGTCTCATATTTCAAAGTTTCTTAAAAAAATGCATTTTACGAAAAACACGTTTTAAAATTGATAAATGAACATTGGAAATAATGTCCACTCTTACTACAAGATTTGTAATTCGCACTAGCAAGCAAAACAAAATTGGTATTTAAAAAAAAAAACTAATTCAATGGCTCACAAAATTAAACCAGAAAATATTTTTTTATCAATTTCTCACATAAAGCATGATTTTAAGTTGATCAAATATATTGACACTTGTGAAAATGAAAAAAGAAAAGAAACATTTGTCATTTCTTGCCAATTCTCAAACCCTATACTAAACTAAATTAATCATATCGTATCATTATATTAATCAATTATATATCATTCCAAATAAATATGTTTTCATTGGCTTATATTTTAATAATACTCTGAATTAAATGCATTTACACAAAAAATTTCTTTTTAAGGAGAATTGAAGTTGATAGAAACATATAATCAAACAAAAGCAGTTTGCTCTTATTTTTGACAACATATATATATTAAAAGCTATCGTTGACAATATTTTCTGTTTATCAAGTGGTGTATTAACTCTTATACCGAAGGCTTATTCTGAAAGGATTTATCACAATTTCTCAACCATTCAATCACTACTGACAAGAAAATTCCTTTTCGCAAGGAGTTTTATTAAGATTATTCTTATTTTTTGATGCTATTGTTTTGAAAAACAAATGTAATACATCGCTAATGTCAAAGAGATTTATGTGATAGCTAATAGAAGTTCCTAGTAAAAAATATATATATACTTAAAAATTATAATCAAATAAAATTTTGGAATAAAAATATTGAAAAAATATAATTGTAAAATAAATATGTAAATTTAGCATACAATAGTATATCATAGAATAAACTTCACTTATAAATGAAATCAATGGTTTAAATAAAATAATTTTAAGTAAATATTTCCAATTACTGTAAAATAGCTAAATATGTGTCTACCATGTCTATAAAAGATAAAAATTATATAATATTGTGTTACTTAGAACAGGCATACGCAAATTTCTCATTGATATATATCTTTAAATGTCACTCTCTCTATATATAACATCATTTTTGGAAATGAGTCCATAAAATTTATAAAAAATAATATTTCAATAATATTAATATTTTAACACCTAATGTTCTAAATTTTGCATATTACTTTTATGATAAATTAAATTAGAATTATTTATTTTTCTCATCATCCACGCGCATCAGTTCTGACTGGTAAGAGATCATAGATTCCGCCAAGCAAAAAAGAAAAAGAACGATTTTTTCCTCTTCCGGTTGCCAAGCCTAATAGTCCGATAAGAATTCGAAACAGAAGAGAAAATCTTCTTGTTACAACAGGAAAGGTAAAATTCATCACACAATTGTGTTTCAGTATCAAAATTTATTTCACTGTTTTGAAATAAAATGATAGATTTTATATACTTTATGTTAATTTTTTTTAATATTTAAATATTTAAAAATATGATTTTATATTCCTTATAAATTAAATTAAAAATAGCAATTCGATCATATTTATTGTGTCTTTCAGAGAGCTACACATTCTTAAAGAAACTGAGCAAAGCACCACCATTCAACTAATTTTCAATTATAATTAAAAACTGAATATAAATGTAGATTTAAATAACTTAGAAGCAAATTGTGTAATACAGCCAGCCTCCTCTCCACAAAAGAATTTTCAATAGCATTTTAAAAAATTTTCTTACTTGGTAACTGTTAATTATTAATTAGTTGAATGTGGACGGAGTGGTTTATTGCTATTGAGGTAAAAATAACGTTCAAAAAAGGAATTATAAAAAGAGATACTGAAAACTCTTCGCATATTTTAACTTTCTACAATATTAATGTAACAAATATTAAGGCATGAAAAGGTGTTTTTTACCTCGAAGTTCTTTAACAAATATTTTTACATAACCCTAGCGTTAAATTAACCTTTAACAATATTTTTGTTAGATTCACTATTTGAAGAAATGATTCTAGAAAAAATAATATCTGTAATTTTAAGCTCGACTGATTTTTCAAATAAACTAGTATCATAGTTATTTGTGTAAATTGAAGCTTATACTACACATATGAGAATTTGTTGTAGAAAGGTTTGTACTTTTTTTAATTGAAATTCTGTAAAAAATGTTATATATACCTGTCTCCTTTAAGCAAAATGATGTAGGATATCAATTGGGGAAGTGATAAATATGTAATAGTGAAAAGAGGTTTTCAACTTCTGAAATTATCTTTATTTTTATTTTTCCAATTAAAATTAACAAATGTTAACGGTAAGCATAAAAGGCTGTTCTACAGTGCTAGAGGGAAAATTTTAAATTCTTCTCTACGAAAAAATAATGTAAAAATATTTATACATACGCTAATTAAACAAAACTTACTCTACATTTCTTTTGATTTTCGACGTTTATATTTTGAAAGGGATTTTGTTATTGGTATGTAATGAGAAACATTTACAATTCCCTTGATTGAAAAATCTTTCGCTCAAATTATATTAAATAATGTGAATTAAATATAATTTTTAAGACGAAAATACAAAATATATGCTCCTATTAGATAAAAAAAATTGCTAATTTACTTAAAGAGTTTTGTTTAAATTTTGGTTTTATTATTTTTCAAAATATGTGTCTGAGAGATGACTATAAATATCCAGGAAAAAACTAAAAATAGAAGCTTAAACAACATACAAAGTACCATCAATTACTCACATAATTTAGCTTTTATAGTACCTATCAAAATTAACAGAAGTATTTACAAGATTTATTAGTTGAACAATTAATAACTGCCACTTAAATGTAACAGCATCAATCAGAAGAAAAACGAAGCTAAAATAATTGCAAAGAACTCTATTTAATGCACACCATTGATAAAATTACATGTAAGATTAATATATAAGAACACGGAGTTTATAAAAAAAATATTTACACCTACTGCACAAAACTATTTTATATTCTTCTAAATGGTTTTAAAAGCAATTAAATCTTGAGACTTCCGAAAACAAATAAACATAATACCCGCACAAAACATAATATAATATTACTTTTTAATATCTCTAAAATAATGGCTACTATAAAATTTATTATTAAAATTACAACATATTTTAAAGATGCGGACTTTAGTATAAACAGAAGCCTGCTTATAGATACTTTAGTTTATTTTTAACGCAATGAAATTACACACAAAACTTTCAGGAAATAAGAATATTACGTTATATATCTTTACACCAGAGGAAGGTATTTCTGCTACTTATTACAATCTGAATTGAAGTGTGTGTACTAAAGATAATTTGCCGATAAACGACCTCCCATTGTCAATGGATTTTGTCAAGAATACACTGTTCTAAATTGCTTTATTCCCTCTTGTATACTTCCCATAGACTGAGAGAAGCTTGGATATCGATCTATCCAGTTTGCCATACGTACAACAATTCACTTTGCAACACTGGAGGATTTCACTGTGATGTCAGTTTAGAGATGTTAGTATGTCACAGGGACTTAAATATTTATTCTTACATTGTTGTAAGTTGTTTTCTAAGAAATATTCTGCATATATTTTGAGTCAACCAAAACAATATAACGATCACGTTTGAATTTAGTATGTATCTCCTTTAAAGTCTTTTCTACGACAGAAAAGTTTTGAAAAATATTTGCATTTTTGTCAGAGCAACACTGGAGTTTAGAACGATTCCATAGCAGACTTGCATACCGATTTCGAAATAAAGTAATTAAAGAAAACTGTATGCTTACTATGATATCTATGATGAATTAAATATGCAAAACCTTTTCATTAATGTAGTAAAATATACTAGCACTATTAAGAATATATTACACTAACTATAAAAACACTTTTTGTTTCTAATTAATGAATGTTTTCAAAATTATCAATTCAGATTTACAAAAGTAATGCGATTCTTCGACTGGAACAAATTGTATTCATGAATTAGGAAACTATTATATTACTGGAATTCAAAATATATTATTTGAAATTTAACTAGTTAAGTGTTGCATGCAATTTTTTTAATAAAAGGTGCTTTCTTTATTTCATAAGATTTTGTAATGCAAATCATAAGATAATACTTTATTTGTGGATGTATTTTTGTTTTATTTATAGAAATCATTATCATATGAAATTTAATGCTAATACACATACGCACACACATTTATATATATACAATGGATCTTGATTCTATTCAAATACAATGTAACGCTTTCTGACTTATTTCTTGAAGTTTCCTAATTGAAAAACAATATCTTAATTTTTTGAATCTTATCTATATTGTTACGTAAAAAATAAAAGAAAAATTCATGGAAAATGTTCTGACCGTATTATGTAAGATTAAGTATGTATTTTCGAGTTTTAACTATGTGGAATGCGTTATCTTTCTTTTTTTGCGGGATACAGGTTCGTTAATTACATGGAATGGGAACTCCTTTAAAAGCCGCATTGAATATCTAATTACTTAATATAATTCGTCTACTCACTTATCTGTAGGCTTCATATAATTAGATTTAATTATAATTTCTGATGGTGTAAATCTTTAAATGCACATTTATTCTCATCTTATTTGAAAATATTTTTAAAAATATGGTATAAAGGTATATATAACATGTAAAATGAATGCGTAATAATTTCAAAATAGCTTGAAATGGGGTGACGTTTGATAATCAGTTGATTTTATTTAATTGAAATACTAAAAGTTCATATAAATTATCTACCCCAAAAATATGAAATCGTTCAAAAACTTATCGATGAAAGTCTAGAAAACTCATAAAAGTCATTTTACGATTCATATATATCTAACTAGTTCAATGCTATTTTTACTGTTATTAAGTTATGGCTAGTCAATTAAGTTTTGCACCCTTCCTTTGAACTCTAAAACTCATTACTATATTGCCTTGTGCTCTCTGAATTTGCATTTAAAATAACAATCCAGCGCTTTGTATGTTATCAAATTTGTAATCAAATCAGTGAATTGTACTAAACATGTGGTTTGCTATCACTAGTATGGAATCTTTGTAATAAAAAAATTTGGACATGTAATTAGATCTCTCGAATAAAGCACATGAATGAATGGGACAGTATAATACTTTAATTGTTCTCGTCGACTACTCGTTGGGTGAATAAACTTTAATCTGATTTTGTCATGGATTTTTAAAAATAAATTTAACTTATATTATGAAAAGAGTTAAGTGGAGTTTTTCAAGCGTCTGCCAATACTTATACTTAAACTATCGCAACTTTTATCAAGTTAAGTGGTTTTCAAAATCAGCCTCAAATGTTCAATGCAAGTGCAAAACACAGGAATATTTTGAAAATTAATGTGTGAAATTGAATTCAAATGTTCAAATATAAAAAGGGAAAACTTAAAGATTCAGTAATTATAAAACTTTAATATAGCATGAAGACCTATAAAACGGTTTTTAAAATTCTAAAAAAAAGCTCGAAGAAAATTAAACGATGATTTGAAGAGTTAATTAATTTAATTAACACAATAACACACATTTCTAATGTACTTCCTCGTCATCGGTTTACATTAACTCGCTTATTAGAGTTACTATTATTTAAAAGTTTATTTTACTAGTTTTATTAGTCTTTATAAGTTATAAAGACTTTTGTAGTGACTAGAAAGATTTCAAGTTGAATTAGAGTTCTAGTGTTAAATCAGTGCTTCAAACATTTGATGATAAAACATTTTCTGTTCAAAAAATTTGTAAACTTTTTGTGAAAAATACAAACATTTTCTTTATATTTTAAAATACATAAAAATATACACATAATGAGTATTAATATAAATAATTAAATATAGTTACCAAAAAAGGAACTTTTACATACATAAGTATTAATATGTTTGGATTTCTCATGTAATGAAACCCTTAGATCCTTTATTTCAAGCAATTTTCTCCAATTGTTTAAAATACTAATTTTTGAATTAACTATCAGAAATAGCGATGTTTCAATGTGTGGGCTGATTTACTTATCACACAATGTTAAATGAAGCTAGGAACATAGCGTTTTTAAACCATTATCTACTGAACCACACACATGTCAAAACTTTGTGTTTCGTAATGGAAAACCTTTGAAGGATGACTAACTCTATTATTTTAGTTATTTAATTAATAAAATTAATAATACAATATGGTGTCCTTTTAGTCTTAATATTAATACCTTTTTTGTCTCTTTAGGAGGAAAATCGAAAACATTACTAAAATCATTTTTTGAAATAATATACGACAAATTTGCGATGTATATGAATAAATAATCTTAACATTGATAGGAAAATTCTAAACTGAAATATTATTGAAATTTTAATCAAGTTTTCAAACAGTTCTTTACTAACTGGAAGATTCTAAAAAAATAATAATAATTAAAGGACAGATTTCCTGTTATATTTTCTCTTACAAATAAGATAAAAAGCACGAAGCACACTGTGTTCTTAGATATCTATAATTATTAGGTCAATTACACAAAAAATTGTAAAAGAAGCATTTTTTTAAAAAAAATAGAATATACTAAAGTTTTTTACTTTAAAAAAATAAAATTATATATATATATATATCTATTGTTAAAATTATAAGACTATGTAAAAAATAGTGTGTGTGATAACAAATTAAGTATATTAAATTATGAATAGATGAGCTTTTTCTTAAAATTATTATCAAAATTATAAATACATTTCTATTATTTTGTCAAATTTTTATTTACTAAATTTTCGAATTTTTTTATCAAATTATTTCCAAGAATTACAGATACAATGAATAAAAATTTTACTTTATTTAATTTAATTCTTTTTAGCAATTAAAAAATAGTCACTTTTCCAGTATTAAGAAGAATTCATATTAGTACTGTTCTTATTTTTTCAACTGATTTAAAATGTATTTTCATTTTTCTAGTGTACTTCTAGTAGTTGTTCTTAATTAAAATTTACAGCAGAAAATTCCTACGTATTCCTACAAAACAAATTTGAAAAATAAGCAATGAAGAAGCATACACATTAAAAATAATACATACCAGCACATTTTTTTTAATTAAATCAGAACACGATTTGAGTATATCTCGATAAAAGACAATATTTCGGGAGTTAACTTTAATTGGACTATGCAATTCAGAATTGAATGCAAGTATAAGAATGATTTCGAAACGAATTTAATTAAATTTATAGCTAGTTACTATTAAATAAGCCTTTAAATTAAATATTATTTTCCATTTTTTAAAACTGGAAGCTTCCATATCATTCTTAGCATTCTCTTTTGTAAAATAAAGAAGAATTTTAGATATGGTATGAACGAGTGTCATATAATTTTAAAAAAGTAAAGTTATACCTTCTTATGCTTTTTTTAAAAATAATAAACGAGATGAAATATATATATGCTTCCAGAAATTCAAAAATATATTTATAAAATTAAATTTATTTCATTTCAAGCATTTCTTCAAAAGGAAGCTTCTGTTAAATGAAATTCAAATACCCAGTCATTCACGCTAAATTGGAATAAAGAAGGAACAATGAAATAACTTTAATGTTCCTAGTTTGTCTAAAAGCAAAAATATCCACTTATGCAAATTAGACATTTATCATTTTTAAGTGCTTGAATTTTTGCCAGCAGTTTACTCATATTTTACAACCCAAAGAAATAAAAATAATTTTAAAAAAAATTGGTAATAAAAATTATTTTTATATTTATTATTCAATAAAATTCTTACGAAAATATATATTCTATAGGTTACTTAAATATTTTTTGTTCATTTACTAAAACATTTTCTTAGTTTATTTATCTGTATTAATTATTTTTAATTGGACTTCACACTTCTAACTAATTAAAGATTACTTCGAGACTTCCCAAATGACCTTAATTATTATATTTAAAATGTAATATTTATTAATAAGAAAATATTTAAGTAATTTTGAGGATTAAGACACACATATAATTATTTACAGTTATTATTTTAAGAAAAATTTATAAAATTTTAATTTCATATTCTTTTAACATACAACATTCTGAAAAACAACATTTTTTCATAAAATTGGTCTAAATTGATTTGATTTAATTTAATTTACTGTTTAGAAAGGTACTTAAAATATCGCATTTTTATTTCTTAATATTCTGGAAATTCTTTCAGATAGATCCAAGTATTCAAATCGAGAAACATTTTACTGTCAAAATAAATAATTTTCGTTCCTTTTCGACAAAAGTAAGAAGAGTGTCTTAAAATTGATGGCGGCCTTTAGAACTATTTTAAACGTAAGCAAATTTATAATTTGCTTCAATTCTAAAGTAAAAAAAAATAGTTTAAATCAATAATAGTTTTTTTATAAACAATCCCAAAAAGAGGGAAAATAAGCTTTACTGAGTTATCCAATGGCAGCTGAATAAGAAAAAGAAATGTATGCAGAAATTTGAACTCTTAAAACTTTCCATGTATTAGAACAAATGTATAGCTTAAAAGAGTAAGAGAAAAAGTTGTAAAAGCGTTTGAAATGCATTAATTTCTCCACCAAAAGTATAATATATCATTTAAAAACTTTAAGAAACTTTTGAACTTCGTAATTGTTGAGTGGAAATTAATGATATTGTTTTTATCTTTATTTGCTTTTACATTTTCAATGTATACTCAGAAATACAAAGTGACATAGTTCAAGCAAAAAAAGAAACTTTGCGAATAAGATTTGATACAAACAAGCAGCACAGTATAATTGATTTTATTTAATTAAAATGGGATTTCTTTTAAAATTTTGTTGAGACAAAAAAAAATTTTAATGCCACATTTTGTTGCTGAAACTTTTTGAAAAAGATTGCTTTATTTTCAAGTTTTATATTGTATTTTTAGAAACACATTAGTTTTAGGAAGAAAGTTCTATCTAATAGCAGAAGCCTTTTATGGCATTTAAATGTGATACTTATGAATAACAACTAAACACTTAGTTCCTTTTGTGGGAATAGAATCATCCTTTCTTCTGCTGACTTTTATTGTTTTGTTATTGTCGATAATGTAAATGCAAGTGATATTTTATGTATCATCCTCTCTTTTAATAGAAATACATTCTTAAAAATTACAAAACCAATAGTTCAATATAAGTCACATACAAAACTGCATCTCTTTTCAAAAGAAATTCACATGTATAATATTTTAACCTGTACATTAAAGTTCGTAAATCATTGTTTCTCAGAACAATGACTACGATTGCCTATTTAATTAACATTCTGTCTTTTTCTGGTACCTTAAGGCATCCGACTACCCTAAAATTGTGAATTTTGCCAAAAATTGACAATTTTTTATTATTTTATTTTATGGGCCATTTTATTAACTTTATAAAAATACCAAGTTTATCATTTTCCGTTCATTAGAACAAAAATTACAAGTCCTTTAGTAAAAGCATATGCCGTTACTTTAACCAAGATGGCATACTTTAAAACACGTTTTATTCGAAATGTGTTTTTTTTTAAATGCTCAATCGAAGACAGCGCTTGCTGAAAAAGTTTTGAAAATAATAAACTAAAACATTTTGTGTATGTTCTATATAATAGTAGAATTGTTTTCACTTTCAGATTTATCAATCACTGTTTTATTACAAAATTTACAGTCCCTTTTGTGAACATGATCACTGTTTTTTTTAAGCAATTTCATATAATAACTGAGAAAAAGTGCTCTAGTTTTTGTAAAAAAGAAAATATCCTTATCCTGAAGGTCATTTCAAAAATGAATAATATAGCAACACATTAGATTTAAAAAATTGAAACTTTGTTTATAAACCTTTGTTACAGAATGGTTGTTACAGACTTATGCTATTTTTTGTCAATTTTTACCTATTTCCTCCCATTTTAGTAATAATAATGTCCTTTTCTCTTCTTAATTTTAGCACAATTTTCTTAAAATGCACTAAGCAAATCTAAAATAACAAAAAAATCCCCATATCTCCTTTTTTTTAAAAAAAAAAGTTGCCGCAACCAGTAGGATACCTTAACTCGTTCGAAATTGAATTTTTTAGAATAAACTTAATGTGATCTTCGTTAAATTTTTTTAAAGGTGTCCGATATTTTATTGCTTAAGTTGAGCATTTAATTTATTCTTAAATGTTATATAAACACTAGCATTTCATCAAAAAGTTTATTTTCTGTAAGAATGTAAATCAAAAATACAAGGCTCTCAGTAGGTGCCGCCCCTTCGAATGCCTTTGTGCAATATCTCCCATAGTTTGTAACCCCGATAATTTTACGATACTTACAATGCAATAAAAGACACGATCCTCGACAAATTTAACACGTATTATCTTTTCTATATAGCGGGGCCGTAACCCTTTCTAAGGTCGTGGTATAAGAGTTTTCCTACCAATTACATTAATTTTTTTTTATTGTGCATGGTAAACTATTTTACCTTTTTTTTTTCCTTTTTGATTCTATGTATTAAAAACTTCAGAAAATGTTTTTAAAAAATTATAATCCCTTACAACACACCTTTTAAGCCCCCCCCCCATAACAGAATTAAGAAAATAAGTCAATATCCTGAATCCGTTTTTTCCCCAGCGTGCTACCTTCGTATTTTTGTTTATTTTTTTGTATTTGAGATTATAAGCACCTTGATATCACAAGACTTAATAATATATTATTTTAAGTAAAATCTTTATTTATATGTTTCGCAGTTTTTAATGTTTTTCTTCCACTGAAAATATCTAATTAGCTTTAGTTCAAACCTTTTTGACTGTTGTAGGGAAAATATGCAGACAACACAAGAAAATGAATTTGCAGGTTAAAGAAATGTTGAATTATCTAATCCACAGCCTTGCACTACTGTAGATTTAAGCGAGAGAATGTCTCAGGCAACATCAATGGTGGATCGAAATTCTAGTGATCTTGATTGCAGTTATAATAAAGTTATTTTACAAAGTGGAAACTTCCTATTTTGAAAATGCAGTAAAACAATCTACATGTTTCATTCGAATTTATTGTTATTTTTTGCCTTCCACACAACATTGGACATTTGAATTTATGCAGCTTTAAACACAATGTCTGTTAAATGTTGCCTTCCATTATCAATACATTGATACAGTCGATTTCGAAAACTTTGAGCCACCTTGCCAAGCATATCGACAGGGATATTGTCAATTTCAGCAGGAATGTTGTTCCGTAGGTCTTTTAGGGTCTTGGAGCGATTTTTGTAAACCAGGGACTTGAAATAAGCCAATAGCAAATAATCAGGAGGGATAAATCAGGTGAGCACGCAGGACAGTTTACGTCATTGGGGGAAGGCTGATCTTAAAACACCAATGGAAACCCTGGAGGTGTGGGCTGTTGCCCCATCCTTTTGTAACTACACGTTATCAAGATACCTTTCTTGGAGAGTGGGTAAGAAAAATAGTTGGATCATTGTCTTGTCACATATAAGCCTGAATGGAACACGAACTTATTCCACATTTTCAGGTGTTTTAACGGTCACCAGAGGTCCCTTCTTTTCTTTGGAGCCATTCTCCGTTGCTCGGAAGGTATCCATTCACTTCAAAACACATTTCCGATCATGAGGAACACGACTTCGTGGAGGAATATCGGACGACGAAAGGCACGTTGCACTGCAACCCCCGTCCAACCGTTCGAGAAATATGCCACCACGGCAAAAGCGCCCTGCTGCCTTGATCACAACATGTTTAAAACTGAGACGGGCAGAAACACAAAAATTCCATTCCACCCCTTCCACCGAACCACACCACAATTAACCCTCCCCTCACGACAAACATCTGAGAAAACATGTTCAAAAATGGAAGTTTCCGCGCTCAACCCCCCTCCCCATCTATCTCCGTGTTTTCCAAAATTTCATGGAAAATAATATTCTAATTTGTCAACTTTGAATAAAAAAAAGCTATAATATGCATTTATTTTCCCAATTTGTAGTATTTACAAAATATATATTTTTTTTAAAATATGAAATGAAAGAAGAAATGAAAAGAATTAAGATGTCTGTTTTTTAATAGTCCCAGTGTGTGGTAAGTATATTTCCCACGAAAAAAAATGGTGATAAAAATCAATTTTAATATTATCTGAGCTAAATGAGTTTATTTTCTTAAATCAGTCTCATTTCCAAAAGTATTTAATTACACCTTTACTAGATATTAATGGCCCATTAGTGGGTTAAACTCGAAATCCGACATAAAAAAGTCCAGCCACGAGTTCGGGATCATGACTGTACAGCTATTGCGGCTACCTGACATGCGCGAAAGATAATTTTTCTTGATATTTGCCTATCATACTATCGTCGAATTTCAAATCGTCAAATTGAAAGACGTCGCCAGATCCCACAATGTATCGCCATTAGCGAAAAAATGTTACCGTACATGTACAAGCATAATAGTTATAAATATAACAGTATTTGGCGATGTCTTTTGAATTGGCAAGGCTTTTTTACTTGTCGAAAATGATCGTACCTTTATGGGGGTGGTGTATTTGGCACCCCTCTACAACGTCTTGCCTACCTAAAGGTGTGGGAGGAAACAAAGCATCACCAGCAACTTCCATAATAACTATTATTTTATTTCTCTCAAACACACTTTTTCTATCACAAGTGAAACTACAAAAGGAAACCCTAGGAGTGATATATAAAGCGAGCCATCTCTCTAATCTCAATGAATAACTCTAAGTAAACACGAATAAGTGAACTTGACAAGGAGAACAAGCGCTAATGATCCGATAACTAAATCTGATTCAATCTATCTTAGATCCTTAATCTAATAATTTAATATCTTAGCAACTATTTGCTTAACTCGCACTATGTTTGTGTAATACTCGATGAAATATTCTTATATTTTTACCAACGTATCACCGCAACAGCTCTCCGACTACTTCTATATTACATCTACAAAACCTATAGACTTTATATAGTCAAACTAATTTAAATATCAGGGTTTTTTCTTGAGGGGCTCTGAATTAACGCGAATGCTGGCCCCAAAGTTTCCCCAAGAGGATTAGTAGAATAATGAAGCGTATAGATCCGTCACACCTTTTCTGTAACCATTTAATACACTGTTTGTATTTACTTTCGTTATTCAGAATCTAAACTTCTATCCCCCCATTGAGGAAAACAAAAAGAGATTAAAAGATTTTTAGATGTAAAGCTAAAAATATATACATTGAAGCAGTGATAAATCTGCTACTGTATCTTATCAAATACTGAATTGGAATGATTGTTTTATCTGATTTCTGACTGTTTGTCTCAGTGGGTGTGGGAGTTACTGGAACGTATCTCTACAGTAGACGTTCACTTAATTTTTCACATTTCCGGATTTTTACGCGCGAGTACAGTCTAGTCGATTTCCGGACAAATGACACAGCTTTACCATTATCTCAGTAGACAGATCTATAAATACGGGATCGGTTATCTATTGCTTTTGATTTCTTCAGTTATAAATTTCAGTTTGTATGTGCTTAAATGAAACAACTATCAGTTGGCAAATGCTATGTCTTTTTCATTTCATAATACAACTATAGTTTATAATTCTCCATATAATGAATATTTCTTTCGAAAAATTAAAGTCTCTTAAGTGGTTTATTAATGCCACATAAACATCACGATTTCTTTTAAAAATACTTTAATCGAAGAATTACATATAATCTCCTTCAGATAGCAGTTATGTTTTTATATAAATAATTATTTCCATATATCGTAATATATTTCAGGTATTTTTTAAATACTGAAATTTCATACATTTTTATACTAAATTATGATTATCAGATAAAATAAATCTAAACATACTAAAAGGAATTCAGTCCAACATAATAGTCAGACGAAAACGTGTCACTGCCTTTTGATAAATTTAAAATATATATGAATGAAAGTTTTCAATATAACAATGTCAATATATTTATGTATTTCATAATATTTTTCACTGCTACAGAAATAATTTATTGAATCTCTTTTAAAAATAATATTTAGTAGGAATAATTTATATTGTACAAGCTGTTTGCAGCTTTGCAAAATATTTTACTACCATGAACCATAACCTTCAATACTTTTAAAAATATATTATTTATTTAGAAATTAAGAATCTTGGAGAAATAATTATTATTTTGTGTGTTATCTTGTCTGCTCATTATAAATACTTTTAAATAAGAAACTTAATCTTGGGAAACTTTACCGAATATCCTAGGAAAATCTGAAGTATTTCATACATTTCTTCAATTGGGAAATATCTATACACCGTGAAGATTATTAAAACTTAGGGTATTCGATTGGGTGCGACAACTTTTTTTTTAAAAAAATGGAGATATGTGGATTTTTTTGTTGTTTTTAGATTTCTATAGTACATTTTAAGAAAAATATGCTAAAATTAAGAAAAGAAAAGAAATTATTATAACTAAAATAGGAAAAATAGGGTAAAAATTTACAAAAAATAACAAAAACGCGGCCCATTCTGTACCAAAGGTTTATGAAAAAAATTTTAATTTTTCAATTCAGATGTGTTGCTATGTTATTCTTTGTTCAAATTACTCTTAGGATAAGATATATTTTAATTTTTACAAAAACTAGAGCACTTTATGAAATATGAAATGCTTAAATATGAAAATGAATATGAATATATGATTATAAAATTATATTAAATATGAATTATATGAAATTGCTTAAAAGAACAGTGATTGCATTCACATAAGGGACTGTAAATTTTGTAATAAAACAGTGATATATAAATCTGAAAGTTAAAACTACTATTATACAAAACTAACACAATAAATTTCAGTTAATAATTTTCAAACTTTTTAGCAATCACTCGCCTTGTTTGATTATTTTCAAAAAGTCACATCTCGAGTAAAACGCGGTTTTACTAAAACACTTGTAGTTTTTTTTCTAGTCAACGGAAAAGGATAAAATTGGTATTTTTATAAAGCTAATAAGATGGCCTATAAAATAAAATCATAAAAAAAATTTGTCAATTTTTGGCAAAACTCACAATTTTAGGGTAGTCGTATACCTTAAATTATTTTATAAAAGACTTTATAATGATTACAAAAATGAAAAAAAAAAGGATTTGTATACACTCGCTTAGTAACTATTGAAATAAAGCATAATTAAAATAGGTATTTTACAATATGCTTAAATTTTATATTAAATAGCTTTTCTGACTTCAGAATCAAACGGATTTGTTCTCTCATTTCTTGTGGTATCTAACACATATTTTACTATATACAGAGTGAAGAAGGTCTTATTAAAGCCACACTCTAAATCAACCGGTGAATCTTCAATGGCATTGAGATTCAAACCCACAACTCGACATCGCGATCCACGAACTAGCGATCCTGAACACTAAGCTATCGTATCCACTTAATTCTATAGAAATGGATGAATAAATATACAGAAAAATAAATTCTTATATTCTAATTGTTTTCGAACGTATATTAGCTAGTATATTGAAGACCATATATTATCTCCAAGCACTATTCTATACAGATTTTGCTTTCTACAATAAATTCCAGAAAAATCATCGTTCTTTACTAAAACGCACTGACCTGGACAAGTTTACGAAATTATTTGGGATTAGAATCATCTAGAAAAATAATGCAACAGATTTCAACAAAAAGTCAGCAAAACAAGCTTCACCAATGATTTGTTGTATTGCATTAAATCGAACTGAGTTTTCTTGTACTCTGGCAACATCTGGAGGAAAGACATTGTTAACAATCGATTGAATTCTCCTTTTGTTCCATCACAGTTGTATAATCTTATGATTTCTAAGGGGTTCAGATTTATATATTCTTAGAAACTGAGTCTCAGATTACTATATCATTTTTATCACTATACTTATAAAACTGTTATACAATATAAAAATATAGGTTCAGCTATAGATTTGTTTAATTATAACTTTTTAGTAAAACATATGTAATCAGTAAGAAAATTAGTTAAACGTTGAAAATAGATTAACATTGTAAATATGTTGAAGTAAAATGTGTTTTCCTTCAAATTGAAATAAAATAACCAATTCCATTTATTGAATGCCAATATGCCAATATTTACTGTTTCTTTTTTTTTTCCTTCAAAATTATGAAAGTCAGACGATAATTTCATCTTTGTTCCAAACGCTTTATTTTCTCGTACTTATCATTGAAATTAAGCTGTTTCTTCACTTATGCAAATATGATAAAGCACAGAATTTTTGTAAAAAAATTTTAACCCTTCAATTTATTTATTTATTTATTTATTTATTTTTTGTATCTTTCATACTCATTGCTCATAAAATTTCTTTCTTCTGAAACATGATGAGGATTAGTTTCCAACATCTCTTGGAAAACAAAGTTAATTTGAAATAGATTTTAAATTTAGAATTTAAAATTTCTATCCTATTTGAGCAAATGATTCAGGAATTTTCTCAGAAGCATAAAGTACAGGTTAAGGTACAGGTAAAGTAAAGATTTTTTGTAATAAAAAAGCTCTCTCATATTAGTTTAAAAATTGTACTTCCCCAAAAGCTTTTGAGATCACAGTTAAGAAAATACGAAACATTTTAACGTAAATATTTATATAAATTAACATAAATATTTATATCAATTAAAAAATAAATGTTCAATTAAAAGAACAAATTTGTCAGAAATTACGCGTAATTCGAACAATCATTATTCCTCAAAATGAGTTACATTTCTTAAAGGCTGATTTATAAGCTATACAAAATATAATGTATAGAACTGAATCTATGGATTAAAAAGTTAAGAAGCTAAAGACTAACTAAGAATTAGCTTTGAAATAGCAGCGTCAAAAAGGGAAAAATCAGAATTCAGAATCGGGATACATTTTTCCAAGACGAAGCGAATGATAAATTGAGACATTTTAGAACGAAGTGGGTTTTTGAAAATTTCTATTGATTGAGTAATTGAATACAATGTCTAGACAATGTCACTTATAATAAAAAAGAGAAGGAAACTAAAAAAATTTCACATTGTACAAAATTCATCATCAAGCCCAACTACTTAATTGTAACATAACCACTCCTAGAGCATTTCCAGACAAAATTAATGGTTAAGGTTTAATTAATTTTAAATGCTCTCAATCAATTTGAAAACGAACTTCTGTTCTTAGCTAAATTTAGAGAATGTCAAATAGTTAAGCCTTAACTGTTTTGCATAGAAGAGCTTTGTGTCGGCAAAATTAAATCTACACTTCATTGTTGATTCTACTCCTTACGTTTCTTAATAAAAAGTATTTAATAATGGCAGATTGAGAAGTGTCTCAAAAATTTCATCTTCTTTGATTTAGTTACTGCACATTTTTGTTTTACTTGAACTTAGATGGCTTTGCTATCATGATTTATAGATCTTGAGTGACTTTTTCCATAGTATGCCTAAAGGCTCAAAACTCCCTTTACAAAATGTTGTTAGTGAGAAGTTAGAATATAAAATATATTTAAATGGTGTGTATATATATATATTTAGAAATTTCTTTTAAACTTAAACTCAATTGATTTATGAATTCTCTCTCTCTGAATATATAAAACAGTTTATAACATGACATTCTTGTTTTCTGAATAATTTGAAAAGACAAAAATCATAGCAAAAAATAAATTATAGTTTTGATGTTGAATATTAAATCTTTAATGAAACAAAAAGAGTCATAACGTATTCAGTTTTGTTACAAGTATATATATACACATAGAAAGAGACAGACAGATAGATAGATAGATAGATAGATAGATTATGAAGTTTTTATAGAAATACCAACATTCATTCTAAATCTACTAGAAAATTATGATAAACAGTCAATTAAATTTTGAGGCGGTTAAAAAAGCTACGAAAAAGTTTAAATAACAATATAATACTTAAAAAAAATATTTTTTAAATCCAAATGTGTTCTATAAATGGAGATCTTCAAAATTGTAATCATAATGCATCATAATTAATTAATAAAAATGTAAAAAGCTTCATAATTCAAAAATTATTTGAAACATGGTTTAATTTAAACTGTAATACTGTAGGGTATTTTGGTCTTATTTGATATTACAGAAGTCGCTGGTTAGATTTTGACTCTACTCACTGTCTAGCCTTTTAAAACAAAAACATCTGTAGAGAAAGCCACACAAATAATTTTTGAAGCAACAATGATTTTGTATTTTATATTGCGCATAAATGGTTCTAGTTTTTGTCAATTCTTTTCAATTCTTTCTCTACTTTGTTCAAAATTTCCCTTCTGGTTCGATATTACTAACTTCACATGGTCGAGTTGTAAGGTTTATGTATCACTTATATTAATTAATAATTAGTCAAGGGCTTTGCATGCGATTTACTCATTTCGTTGGCATAACTGGTTGAAATCCAATTCGTGAAACTAAATCCCACTAATATTTATTCAATTTTCTTAAAAAGCTCGGATAATTGAGTCATTGCAAACTGATGTCAATTTTAATGAAGCTAATACAATGTTTGACTGTACTAGGGAAGTTATTATATACCGGTTGTTATGTATACCGCAGGGCTATTTTATGCGTCTCAGAAATAAATTCTACGTTATTATTTTCATATCATGCAAAATATATATATTATAATATGGAACAAGTTTAATGAGTTGCACTTTACAAAATGTTGGACTGAATATATAAAAATACGAGTTTTATTTTGAATATCTTCTAACATTGTCAAAAGCAAAAATAATTATTGAACAATAATATTTCGTGCTAATGATTTATTCTTTTGTTCCTATGTTTGGTAAATTAAAGATCAAATATAAGGGAACACATGACTTAATGACCAATGTCTACAAACTAATTAATTTCACTAAATATCTATTGTATGAAATATTTATGATACCCTTTAAGAAGAAAAAAAGGAAGGAAAATAAAGTAACGGTATTTCTTCATGCTTTTTCTCCGCAAAAATGAAATGCATTATTTTGTTTGTGCTATCTATTTATTATCCATTCATAACAAAATAACAAAAATTTGAAATTTTATCAATAAAATAGTGGTAGGCAAATGATATGGTAAAATCTTATTACGGTGCCAATATCAGGAAAATATATTCTTTTATCACGATTTATTTGGAGGCTTCAGTTGACTAATGATGCTAGATTAGACTTTAAAAAATTACCTTTATTTTTAAAAAGAAATTAAATAAAACAATTGACTTTTTTTTTTCGAAGTTTTATACAGGATAGAAAATATCGTTTCAACGAGATTTTGCTTCATTTGCCATTCCAATGTAATGATGTCGAAGTAAAATTTTAATTTGAAAACTTATCGACAAATTAGATTAAATGTCATTAAATGCATTATTAATCTCTTAATGGATAAGTTATAAATGATTCATATGAGTTGAATTCGGATTCAATTCAAGATATCTCAAAGTATTTTTTTAAATGACTAACAAATGGTTTCGGGAAACTATTTTAACTAATAGTTTTATAATTTGATTAGTACAATTATATATTCAACAGTTCCATAAAAGAAATAATGATAATTTATTAATATTATCAATTTTTAGCATCATAGAAACCCGAGTAAATTATTTTACAGAATTATGTATGAAGAGGCAAAATCTCTGTATAAATTCTAAGCACCTATATCACAATCTTCATGGAGTACTTAAAATAATTGCTCATGTCCTATTCGTTTGATGTTAATAACGCTAACTAATTACCGTAAAATCTGGCGTATAATGCGCAGTTTAAGCACAAAAAATAAGGTTGAAATTGACGGGTGCTCGTTATAAGTCGGGTATAAAAATAAGAGCGTTAAAATTGAAAAAAAATGAGCATATAGAAAAAAGAATTAGACATCTACTTATGTCTAAATACTATTTATTTAACAGACATGGCATTCCTTATGAACTTAAATGGTTAATGGATATTACTTTTGCTAAAGTTTGGAATAATGCCTTGAATATGTGTTTTCAAAACTTAAGAGCATTGTGCCCATTCAGTTCAGGTTTCTTCGTAAAAAGGGGCTGCGCGTTGTACGGCGAATATACCTACAAATTAAAAAATGCAGTTTGAATGTATACGTGCGCGTGATACACCGGATTTTACCGTACTTGAAATTAAGATTGCTAATAAATATAGTTTTTATGAATATTTTACGTATGCCATTATAATTTAAATACAGTATCAAAAATCTTTTAATTTCCTTTTAAAATTTAAATTAATTTAATTGTTAGTTTAAAATTTTCTTACAAAAAAGACATAATTCAAGAGGTTTGTAGAAATTTTTTCTTTGATTAATCATGTCTTTCAATACACATATCATTACTTTTGAGTGGTTGAGTGTTATATGAACTCCATACTATAAAGCAGCACGAGAGCTATTGGCAACGGGCCTCATAATTTTGAACCTGGGTTAAGGCCAGCCAGGCCCCAACGCCAGGGCTTTCAACAACTCTCCAAACTACTCCCCAAAACCAAAGAGATGACTTTGAGTTATGCAAGTTTTAGATGCATTTCCCTCTGCTGCACGGCGGGTCTTCAACGTCACCAGAACTCGAACCCGCGACACGTTGAACCCGAGTTCGTGTTTACAGCCTCTAGGCCACAGCTCCCATCTTGTCCCTTCTGAAGAACGTTAATTTTTAAGAAAGTAATATTTTAGGAAAGAATACTTTAAATTATAACTCGAAAAATTGTAGGTATCAGAAATTAAATTTTTTTAACCCATTGAGTCAATTATATTTTTGTTGACATTCTCAGATACTCTTCATTAGTTTTTATGGGCTCTTATAAATGCTATATATTTAAAGAATTCTTTATTTCATGATAGTTTGATCTTTTGAAATAAAGCCTGATGGAAGAATTGTTTAATTTTCTGCTTAAAAGGGGTAAAAATAAAATTAGGGCTCCCAAAAAACAAATCTTACAATTTTATCATTTAAAAAAAATACAGTTTCTGTAAACTCTTAGTAGTTACGTGACATAAAGGGATTGTAGATTGTAAGACAAAAACACATTATTCATGGATAATGTAAGAAAACTACGGACTTAAATGCCATTGGAATTCAATTGATAGTAAAATATTGCAGAAAGAGCACGTATAGATAACAATTTGTCGAATGTAGTCATGCATGAACTAACCGTTTTGCCTAAATTGCTTTTATCCTGCAAAAAATAAGGATACATTGACAGTACAAGGGACTTTTGCTCAAAAGATAACAGAAGGAAAGCCCTCTTACTAAATTGTGCCAATTTGTGAATGAAATTCTACATACCGTTCTCTTAAAGAATGCATTTCAGCACGTTCCTCATACAACAAGCATCACCCATGCATTTAATACTTTTATTTTCAAATAAAATAGAACTTTTCAGTCGTATTATAAATAGTTTACCCAGTTTTGAAAGTTCAGTCAGATTCGCGGAATTACCATTCTCTGTTAAGCACTAATTGGAATAAAAACAGCACTTATTCGAAGATTTGCTTAAGTTTAAATCACCTTTATTAGGGTAACAAGCAGATATATTGAATAACTACGGACATTTTATTTTTTAAGTGTAACTTATTTCTTACTGTTGAGAATTTTTTAATACGTTAACTATTTCATGAATGCTCTTATTGGTATGATGAAATATTTTCTGTAATTGCAGAAATTCTTTATCAACTAAGCCTAATAGCATTAATGATTTCATACATGCTCAAGGTTTTATTTCTGAATCCCTGCTACCTGAAGCTACCATAAATCGTAACATTATTTTTATAACAATTTTGCACGCATAAATGAATGACATGGTAAGCATAAATCACAACAATAACAAAACGCGCAAATATATATAATAAACCATTTATACATTTCACAATTGAACTGAAAAAAACTTGATTCTCTAATAACTTTACAGTTGCACTGTCTTATCAATTTTTTCACGGAATGATTGCTATTGAATTATTTAACCCATTTAGAGGACTCGCGTTACGAAAACGCAATATTAAATTCTTAATTATTTAAAACATTTTTCTGGTTATTTTTTTGATTAAACTAAAATTTTAATTTTATTTTTCATTCTTTAATTGTTGATTATAAATTATTTTATTTTCAATTAGAAAGATTTTTCCAACAAGATCAAAAGATTTTCACAACAAGATCAAAAGATTTTATTTTTTTAAATCACTTTTTTTGTGTTAATTATGTTCAAATAAGTCTAAAAATTCAGTTTAGGGCGATTCTGAATGCTCAAACTTGGGGCGGTTCTTAATGGGTTAAAAAGACTTCTAAGAAAAAAGCATTTTATTTCTAAGAAACTCTCAACAAAACCTATTAACACTCAATGAATTAATGAAACTATATAATATCTGAAAAATATGTACTGAACTTGCATTAAAAGAAATTAGAAACATGATACTCCTTAAAAATATATTTTAAAAGAATTTGAACTTTTTTTACATTAATATATATTATATATTTTTTGAAGTAAGAAAAATGTAAATTCTAATGTAATGAGGACGGGTAAAACTGATAAGAATTCTATTCAAAATTTTCTATTTAAGCTACATTCAACTGTACAACTAAAAATTGAACTATTCCTTCTTTCTACTGTCTGCAATGATTAGCTGAAACATGCTTGCTTGAATATGTTGAAAAATCATTGATTTTCTTTTGTTTTTAATATAAATTTCACAGATTACTACTAATTAAATACCGTGGATTGAAACATAT
The DNA here is from genome assembly GCA_019973975.1 of Trichonephila clavata. Classification (NCBI taxonomy): domain Eukaryota; kingdom Metazoa; phylum Arthropoda; class Arachnida; order Araneae; family Nephilidae; genus Trichonephila; species Trichonephila clavata. The sequence continues at coordinate 103,393 of BMAO01009452.1, forward strand.
TTAAATCGATTATACATACCCCTAAATTCCAGAAACAGCATAATAAAAAGACATATCACTAATTAATTTCTACTTAATTTTCATAACATATTTCCATAAAATATTCATTCTAAAAGCTGAAAAAAACAGATAATTTATTTTCAATTCTTAAATAAATCAATATACTTGATAAAAACCAAAGGAAATTGATCAATCAACTCAAATGAACACATAAATACATTAATAAACTATGAGTACATTAAATGTTTGTTAACTCACCAAGCATTTTGATGACGTCTTTCCGGGATGCTGAGGAGCTTTTACGGCTGACAGATCTTCCTTGGTTATTGAGAACTTTCCCTTGTAATTTTGAAGATCCGTTGACATTTGAAGACATGCGACTGTCATGTTTGCGACCCATTTCTGAGGATCGCTTCAGCTGCAGTCCAATCAAAGCATATAAGATGCATAGAATAGTCCCAGGAATAAAGAAAAACAAAGCTGTTGACCACTCAAATGAGTGATTTAAAACACGCTTGACAGAGCAAGTAGCTGTCTCTAGTATTTCATTTCCCAAGCTGTCTTCCTCATAAATGATGCCCAGCTGATATCCCATTGTTATAGCTGCTAATGCTGAACATATCCAGATAAGAATAATGAACTTGATAGCTCTGGATAATCTCGACATCGTGTGGGCTTTCAGAGGATGGCAAATAGCTAAGTATCTTTCCACGGTGAAAGCTGTAATGGTCAAGATGGATGCATTAGTAGATGTTTCTGAAGACCAGCCACGAATGATGCAGAATACTTCACCAAACAAATAAGGGTACTTAGACCACAAATGGTTTATATCTTGCGGTAAACCAAGTATAAGCAGTAGCAAGTCACTCACTGCCAAACTGAATAAATAATAATTGGTTGCCGTGTGCATGTAGCGATTTTTTGAGATAACTATACATGTGCAGACATTGCCAATGATGCCAGTGAGAAAAATAATGGTGTACACAATTGTCATGGGTATGGCGTACGGATCCTGCCGTTCACCCATAATTCCCCAATCAAAATATGCTTCAGTTTCATTGGGAACAGTCAATATCGGATCTTCGAAGCTCAGATTCTTCTGTAAACAGCCAGATTCATAAGATCCAGGGTCTGTAGGATCGCACAAACTGATCGTATTATCAAAAACCATATTGTCTATTATTTGACTCATCCAAAGAATGTCTTTCGTCGAATTCACTTGTTTGTTTTTTCGAAAATCTGTTGTTGGAATTGGTCCCATTACAGCAAACTCAAGTACATTTCCATCCTTAAGTAGGTGCTACTTTTAAAAATAAATATATATAATTTATGGTAAAATTTGGCACTGTAGTCGGTTAAATAACTTGCAAATATTTGGTCAATAGCACGCTTAAAATTTGAAACTTATAAATATATAAAATATTTGAAATATTATTCGTAAATATCACAGATATAACGATTAAAATGATACGAATGTGCTATATAAATGTATTCATGAATTTTCAATCCTAAGGAATAGAAATAAATTAAAGTTTTGATCACTAACTATATAGTGCAGAAGATTTAAAAATATACATAGATGCTTCAAATATTTGTATCATATTTAGTTGCATGCACAGTCTTCAAAAGCACATAGTCAAGTAGTTCTCAGGAGTTTTTTTCTTTCGTTAAAAACTGTAAATAATCCAGAATAATAAATTTCAAAATAAGAGGCACACTTGATCAAAAAGAAGATCGATATTTGAACTTTTGATATTACCAATATCAAGCATTTTAAAAATTGTTCGATTAAACTGAAAGTAATTCAAAATATTCAGAAATCGGAAGCATTGAAACTTTGTAAATATTTGATATTTAAGTAGTTTAATTCTGTTTGCTGCCTGTTCTAGAAGAGAAAAAAAATTCACCTTTAACGAGATCAACCACTGCCAGATGTATATAGAAGAATTAAGGGAGACATTTTGACAGTTCCTTTTTAACTGCATATAAAACACTTTTTCACATATAAGATATTAATTTCCTCGTCGAATATAAATTAAAAAATTGCGTATTCGTTCAAATTTTCAGAAATAAGTACAAAAACTTCGAAAAATTATCCGAAACGTCAGACGATTTCAGTTGACTTCAGAATACTGAAAATGTCTTTTCACAATATCGTTTGCTCCTCATTTCCAAAGTAAAAAAGAGGCAGAAAAAATGAGTAAATAAGTTCTTTCTCACCACCTGACGTCACAGCCTCAAAACAGATGACTCTATTATGGTTTTCGGAAGCGTGGAAAAATAAAAACAAAAAGTCAAAACAACAATCCAGATAAGAATATTCGTCAGTGCGCGCTGCCAAGCTGACCGCCAGTAAACGCCATCCCGGTTCTTCAGAGCGGACGTCGAGATCTGGCTCCAATATTATCAGAGAAGCACATGGTTCCTCCTGAGCTGGCTTGTGATTGGTCGAGAGAAATCAGCGTCAAATACCACGTGTTACTCTAGAGTCAAAATCGGCGTTCTTTTAGATTCGCTTTCCATCCTAACAATTCGAAATTGATCTTTTTTTTTCTTCCTAAAGAGCATTCTTTTCCTTCACTTAAAATGTTATCAAATCCAGTTGGAAAAAACTTGTTAAGATCACAAATAAAGTAATCGTGATTTTGTATTTACACAAGTGATAGCGCTTGTATGACCTAATTCTGAGATGGGTTCGGCTTGGATCGAGAACCAAAACATTTCGATACTTAAAAAGATCTTAATGATAGCTTCAAATGCATTTTGTGTTTAAGAATGTATTTAATAATTTCTTTTCTTTTAGATGTTACTTTTGGAATTTCATATACCATTTGAGTGTTTCGATAAATGTTACAGCATGCATGATCGCTAACTAAATGTCATATGTCACCTGCTCAAAGAATAAAGAGGTGGGCATATTTTTAAAATTTAAACCAAACTCTAATATTTTTATAAAAAGAAATTATAACACACAAAATGTTGATATTTTATTAAATAATTTAGTAATCTTCATGTTAAAGGTTAACATATTAATAATAATTTAAAATAAATGATATGTATAAAATAGTTTTAGCTTGCATAAAAATCTAATGAGAGCAACTGTAATGACAGAAAACAAAAATAAATAGTAAATAAATCCTCAATAATAATCCATATAGCAAGTATAAAAATTTTTATGTAATATTTTTAACAGATATCTCTGCTCTATCTCCTTATTTTATATACATCTAAGTAAAACATAATTTTGAAAAAATGTACGCCAATTTTTTAAAATATTAATGAATCAATAACTTTTTTTTAAAGAAATAGGCACTCAAGTAACAATACATTGATGTAATAAACACCATTTTAAATTACGTTTCAAAAAATTAAAATTTTAATACTTAATTCTTTTTTTTCCAAATCTGAACGAACTAACCATTTTTGTCTATGTTTCATAAACGAAATAAAGATTTTAGAATTTTATCTCTCAAATGTAGACTTTTATTTGTATTGGTTTATAAAAAATATTTCTCCTTCAGAAAACAAAAAAATTCTACTTTACTTAACGTTGATATACGGTGCATCGTTGCTAAGATAAAAATAAATTCAATAAAAAAAATTATAAATTAAATTCTTTTTTAATGTATCTGATAGACATTGAGCTGTAATAAAAAAAGGGTTATTGTTTTTGTTTCTTTTTTTTTCATTTGATAAGAAATTTTGACGTCTTAGAAATGAAACACAAGCGTTTATTATTCAACCTGTGATAAAAGTAACCTTAATTATGGACATAAATAACTGCAAAAATTGTGAGAATTTATCAGAACATCTAGTAAGTGTCAATAAAAGATGTTTATGATTTTTGATCTACTTCTCAATTCTTCTATATCTACCCGCCTTCTCATACATTTCCCGAAGGATCCTCAAAATGGCATAGCAGAAATTCCGATAATCGAAGTGATGAACAAGAGACATTGGCCATTGGAAAGATAGTGTTTTTGTAACTAGAGCATCCAACTATTCAACTGAAATGTTTGTCACTAAAACTAAAAGATTTTACCAAGATAAACAAAACACAAAAATAAAAATAAATCCCATTTTCTGTTTAATTTTTTTTCAATTTGCTGAGCTTTCTTTTTAATGTGTTATATTTCTGAATTCTTTTTTATAAATTCACTCGTTACTTCTTCAGTGGATGCAACAAGCTAACGGTCATGGTCCCAAAATCGTGGAGTGGCCGTGATAGCCAAAGGTCAAGGTAACGGACTCGCGACCGGCTTGTCGTGATTTCAAGCCTAGTACCGCTGAAGGCCCTCCTTGCAAAGAGGGTCGATGTACATTAAATATGTCGAGGCTCAAACGTCCACTCGTTGGTGTGGTGTGGAAGTTAGGAGAGGAGGTATCAATTCAAGTGTCCTCCTAGTCACTTGACCATTATTCAAAATTACAGGGTCCATCACTAAAAGCCTTCGAGTATAGCTGAATAGTGCGACGTTAATATTCACTCACTCGCTAACCTTAAATCGTGGTCGACGCTATCGAGGGACTGGTTTCGAGTCTTGATGCAACTGAGTTCCCACTGTGTGGAGGAACTAATATACATTAAATATGTCTTAGTTCAAAGTCCTCACGTTGGTGTGATGTGGAAGGTGAATAATATGCTGGCTCAAATGTCTTCCTCTCTGTTTGGCTGTGGTTCAAATTTACGAGCTCCGTCGCCAATAGCCCTCGAGTTGCTTTTGTGAGAGACGTTAATAAATAATCACTTATTTTATTCCTTAAAAATTGAGTTTTGAATTTAACTATGTTAATCACATTTTCAAAATCGTTTGAAGAACTAGACGTTTCCCGATCAAGTTTCACTTATGAAAAATATGCTATAAATCATACTTAAAACTCCTTTTTTGCTTACATCTTTTCCAGAGTTCTTAATTTTGGGTTTTAATTCTATTTCTATCAATGAAAAAAAATATTGTGTGACCTTTTGAACATGGCGTGATGTTTAGAAAGTTAATATAAAAAAATTTCCAATAGCAAATCATAAAATTTTACGTTCAGTTTTTGTATACATTCTAACCTTATTTAACAGAAATGAATAGATTGTATTAATGCTGAAATTTATTTTTTATTTTATTCATAAAAGAATAATAAGCAAAAATATATTTTTTTATATTAAACTATGAACATGCACTCAAGAAATGTAATTGTTTGAGGATTGTTAATAATGAATTACTGTGAAAAATTGTTCTTGAATATTGGTACATGATGGGTTTTTTCTTTTGTATTATTTTGTTCTTAAAAGAAAATTAAATGAGTTGATTAAAAGTATAAGATTTTCCTTAAATATAACGAGTAAGGTACTAGTCCTAATTGCCCTATATGAGGGAGCATGTTGAAAATAATCTAACCAATGAAATTCAATACGAAAATTTTAAAATAATGTTGTTTAGTCTTATTTATAGGCTTTTAATGTGTAATAGAAAATTTTGCTGTTTAAGCTGTTGAAATTCAAATTTCTATTAATGAATAAGCTACACACAATTTACATATATTTAATTAAAGCAACCAATTATCTCTGCCTTATTCATTTTAATTACAAAACTCTTTTCATTTCTCTTTAAATCATTTAAATAAAAATAATTTTAGTTTCTCATTTCATTGATCCACCATAATTGACTTTCTAACACCATTAAAAAATTCAATTAGTAAATTAATTTAAGCTAAATACTCTTTTAAACTTGAACCCAGATAATCCTTATTGACGTAACTGTTCTATGAATAGAAAAGATAATAATTGATCTAAAAAAAGCATATGGAATGTTTATCAAAGGCATATCTAACGGTCTTGATAAAATAGTTACATTAAGCCAAATTAATTGAATGTGTTAATGATATTAAAGTCTGACTTGGAGCTACAGGTGGGCCATTGATAATCGATTTTGCAATTTATGATTTGGTCAAACAAACAATTACTTGAAGTTTCCATCTTTGACTCCACACCCTATATAGAAACTAACATATAGCAGTAGATAGATATTTACGAGAATCTGTAATGTATTTAAAATGCGAATCCTTACCTATAGGAGAACGTTGCCGTTAATAAAGGCTAGGTTTACAAGGACCACTTTTTTGATTTCATTCTTTAACATTAAATTTATTCAAATAACATCATCTATGAGATCTATTTATTTTATCTATTTCCTGTGATGATATATTTTAGCTCCACCGAAAATATAGCCTTAAAACCGTTTCTAATGTGATTTATTAACCACACTGAAAATGCATAGATTTTCCCCGTAACAGTCAAAAAACTAGTTGAAATCAAATAATATGCAATTCTAAAATAATGCTTTTATGAATGGAATATACATGCAGATTTTCAAATTATTGTAAATCTAGGAAAAAGCTCCCGTTAAAAGATTAAAATGATAAATGTATTTACTTATTGTACGCGTTTATCTGAAATGTACAATGAAACTAGTAGCATCGTGAAATGGGAAATAAATTTCAATATATCTAAGTGATACATTTTTTGTTAAATCCCATTGAAAATATTATAGTACCTTTTATCCAATGTTTACAATTCGGATAATCTTCACTGAAAACCCTGATTCAAACTGTCTGGGTTTTGAAAATACACACATTGTGTCAAAGAATAATATTTGGATGGAATATATTAAATTCTGTCCTAAAATAATTCTAAAATTTCTCCTCTTTTCTATCCTAATTTTGCATTTTAGTTTGAAAACAAAGATTAAATTCTCATGGACATTAATTAATTAAATTATTAGCATAATGTACGAAGAAAAGAAAAAAATAAGTGGAAAAATAGTTTATTTTTCGTTCCTTTCATTTTAAAAATCTAAAATTAATACATAGAGTTATAAAATATTAATGTTCAAAGATACATTCATTTTTTCCTTAATCATTAATTAATATTTATATACATGTGAAATAAATTAGATATTTCCTAAGTAAAACATACATTTAAAGAGAGAAATATACAAATACATTTAATCTATTAAACATTACTTTTATTAAAAATGAAGGAAATTAACCACTTCAGAGTATTATTTTATTTCTGGATTATGGATAAAAAAATGTCAATTTTTTATGCTTATTTTCAAACATATGTATTTGTTTTAAATATAATAGCACCATATCCTAAAAAATAACGACCCAATTTCCAAAAAAATAATGTAGAAATATCTATATAGATAAATGAGCAATTTACCTGTAAAGTTGGCTCTCTGTATGGCATAAATCATTAGATTTTGTAATCAATTTATACACTAACTATAAATATAAAGTTTAGTTATAAATACAAATTCAAATCTTAAAAATACATCTTTTGCATTTATATAAATGATTATGAAATTATTAATCAAAATTTGATCGTATATGATAAATTCGAAAAGGCGGTACTGCACGTAACCAATTATCGCAATGTGGACATAAAATACAATCTTGTTTTTCTTCTAACCTTCTTATATCGTTGAGCAGCAAATAATAGACTGTAATGTTGGATTAGTTTATTTTGCTGTTGGGGAAGGTAGTCTATAAAGTGTCTTTCAGGCAAGTTTGAGGGGGGGGGTGCTTAGCAGAAGGACACCCTGTTTTTCCAGAAAATTCCTCTGAGTGGTTCTGTTCAGTTATTCAAAACCAGAAAATCACGTATGAAATTATTTGGGAAAGACCGATCGCACAGTGTAAATTTGCACAGTTTCAGTTCGGGAAAATCCAGGAAGATTTATTTTAATAAAATCCAGGTTTCATTTATTTATTCCTTTTACCCTCTTATTATTCCTATTCCTTCCCCCTCTTGTTCAATACAACAGATACGCGTGCCTGCGTGGAAACGGTGGCATTAGAGAGTGAATCCCGTAATTTTTAATCAATATTTTCGGGATTAATTATAAACCGTACAAATTATCAACGTAAGTGTTGATTTTTGTAAAAAAAAAAACATGACAAGCACATTGGGTTGCTGGTAATTATTAAATTTATTCTTAACTTTTAATATAGTTAAATTAATTATAAAATACATTGTGCAGTACTGATACATTTAGAAGTTAATTATATGAGTGCAAATAGGCTTACTTTCAGTAAACTAATAATTTTTGCTTACATAATCTTTTGTTTTCGACTTTTCAATATGCTCGTGCCCTTCTTGTATGGTTATCACTGGGAGACGCTCCACAGTTTGAGAAACGCTGGCTTAATAGGAAAAATCCCCTGGTTCTGAACGGGTTAATTAACACAACATATTTAACTAGATTTAAAACTTATTTGTAAGAAACTAACATTCATAAATTAGAAAAAAAAAACAATTACTTGCATCTTCTGAAATCGTTTCTACCCTGACATATCTAAAAACTTATATAATCTGAAATTGGAATTTTAAAATTCATAATACATTAAAAATATAAAATGAGTTTTCATGAATACATGGAATGTACTATTTGTATTTCATATTCATTATAGTATTATGGCTCTACAAACAATATGATCATCTTATTGAAAAGAGTGGTATTCAGAAGGAAACGTTTTTCAAGACTTTTATATTACATTTTTTAATAAATTCGAGTAAACACAAATATAATTGCACAAGCTTAAATGTATTAAATTTATAATTTTGTCCCATTTTTATAATAAAATTAAATGGTGATAATTAAAAAGTTAATTGTATAAATAAAATTTAAATGACAGGATTTTTTTTAAAAAAAGTATTTTGGTAAGTTATAAAATTATCCAGCATGAATAAGTGCGTATTAATAAGTTAATTACTTTGAAAATCAGGCTTACGACTTGCTATAACATTTTAAAAAGATAATGAATTAATAATATTGATGTAAAGTACATTATTCAATTTGCATAAACCGATAAAAAACTTTGCGTAATCTTCTCTCAAATCTTTTTAATCTTCATTTTATATCATTTTAAAAGCTCTTGCAATACTTTTTTTAGATATAATTTTTTTATTCATGGAAATTTTTAAAAGTTAATTTTTATAAGGTTTCCTTATAATTTCTTTTTCCAGTAAAAAGATTTACTATAAATGACAGTACTTAAAAATTAAAAAACACACACATACACATACACAAACACATATCTATATTACATCTTTATGATCCGTGCTTTTATGTCGTGACCACGGTAGTGTAGTTCTTATAGTGGATTTGTGGATTCACATTGTACGAACTCGTACGTACAGCTTATTATGAGTCCAAACCCAGAGCTACTGATGACCCACCATGACGTGGTGTTGATTCACGTTAAATCTGTTCAAGCTCAAGGTCCTCCATTTGGCATGGTGTGGTAGTCTGGATCGAAGGTGCAAACTTTGGTGTTGTCCTCTTCAGTTCACTGGAGTTCAAAGTTGCAAAGTTTGTTGCAAATAACCTTCGTGCTGTTTTTTAGCGTGACGTTAATAAGCACTCATTCAATTCCCTTATATAAAAATTGCGCTGTTGTAACCTTTCAAGAACCTTTGTAACCATCAAGAACCATTCCTGTACACAAACTCTTTAAAATAGTTATATATATATATATATATATATATATATATATATATATAGCTTGTATATACAATGTCAAAAACATTTGTTATATAAGTCATTTATAAGTAGTAATTTCTTAAAAATCCCAAGAATATTAAGATCAGACCTACTTTTCTTATAAAGTAGGTCTGATCTTAAGATTCTTGGGATTTATTAGTCTTCTTTTTAATTATTTACTGCTATATATATATATATAATATATATATATTATATATATATATGGGGGGATTTCCACATAGACGGCACTATAGAGGGCGCTGGCGACGCGAGCCAGCACGAGCGAACTGACTAGAGAGAGAATAGCGAGTGAGAGGTCTCGACGAGGAGGCCAGAGCCAACGCTGCTAAGAAAAAAGGAAAGCAACCGGGATCTAACTGGCCGTGTAGGGACCAAGTGGCCCGATGCTGGAAGGACAGTCACGTGAAGGTGACACATCCATCATCTGAATGCCATACACCGTTGTGAACCGTGGTGTGATAATGATGAAGTGAAAAGACTGAGAAACTACTGTTGAATACGAGAAGAACTAGTTATCGAAACGCTGTCAATAATATATCTGTATAAAGTAGTGAGTAGCACTGTAATTGTCCACATTAAACGTTAGTATTAGTTAAAAACAGTGTAGTTCATTGTGAATACCCCTAGAACTCCGTGTCATAACACCACATAAAATGGGTGCTTGGCCGGATGTGGACTATTGATACCGGCATGTGGACTGTGTGGACTATTGATATCGGGATGTGAACTGTGTGGACTATCAGGACTATTGATATCGCGATGTGGACTGTGAGGACATTAAATTAATATTGCGCTGTGAACTGTAAAAAAAAAAAACCTGTTCAGGACTTTCGCAAACCGAACGGAACATTCGAACTCTGACTGTGCTTTTGAACGGATAAACTCAAGTGATCCTTTTCCTGATTGATACAGCTCAACAACAACAAAAAAAAGATAAGATACCTTTTTATACTCTTCTATTGTGATTAAAATGTCGTATCATAAATGTACAAGAAAAGAGGACTTGATAAATGTGCTCAATGAAATTGGGGAGCAAGTTTCCTCTAAAGAAACAATTTTCGAGCTAAAAACTAAAAAGGAAAATTAATTTTTAGGGCATATAATTCAGAACGGTACAATTCAACCTTCATCGGAAAAGACAGTAGCAGTCTGTAACTTTCCAGAACCTAAAAATGCGAAAGATGTTCAAAGTTCTCTTGGATTGACAGGGTATTTCAAAAAATATATTCCTTCATACGCTATAATATCCAGACCCCTTAGTGATTTATTGCGAGGAACAAAACCTTTTGAATTTAATCATGAACAAAAAATAGCTTTTCAAAATCTAAAGAACGCGTTATCAAATGTACCTGTATTACATCTTTTCAAGGAAGGTGCGAAGTTAGAGCTGCATACAGATGCAAGTAAACTCGGTTTAGGTGCTGTGCTTTTACAACAAGGTGAAGATGGAAATTTCTATCCAATCCATTATATGAGCAAAAAGACTTCCATTCAAGAAGAGAAATTGTGCAGTTATGAACTAGAAGTACTGGCGGTTGTCGAGGCTCTAAGAAAATTTTGAAACTATCTCCTGGAAGAAAATTCCTAATTCAAACGGATTGTGCAGCATTTGCGAAAACTCTAGACAAGAAAGAGTTGACACCAAAGATTGCTAGATGGTCGATTTTTCTACAAGAATTTGATTACGAGGTAGTCAATCGTCCTGCAAAACAAATGCAAAACGTAGATGCGTTGAGCAGACATCCCATTATGCTAGTGACTAGTGATGAATTGACACACAAGATTGTGAACGCTCAGGAAACTGATGAGTATATTAGAACCATTAAGCAGCTGTTGCATGAAGGCAAAACTGCTGAATTCACCATAAAGAATAATATTTTATTTAAGCTTAGTGAAGTTCAAGAACAGTTAGTTGTGCCAGAAATGATGCAAGTAGATGTGGTGAAGAAAGCTAATTCGTTTGGACATTTTGCTGTGGCAAAGACAGAAGACTTGGTGAAAAGAGACTATTATTTTCCGAATATGAGGAAGTGTATAGAAAACGTACTAAAAAACTCTGTAGAATGCATATTGGTCAATAAGAAGAGAAGAAAAGGAGAAGGTTTTTACACCCTATTCTAAAAGAAGATCTGCCGTTGTCAACATATCACGTAGACTTCATTGGACCATTGCCAACGACCAACAAAAATTATAATCACATATTCACTGTGATTGATGCATTCACAAAATTTACTTGGTTACACCCAACCAAAAGTACAACAGCTCAAGAAGCCATAGAAAGACTAAAGTTGCAACAAAAAACTTTTGGGAATCCTTCACGTATAATTAATGACAAAGGAGGAGCATTTAGATCGAAGGAATTCGAAGACTACTGTGCTGAGGAGAAGATTAGTAATATTCAAATAACTACGGAGTACCAAGGGGCAACGGACAAGTTGAAAGAATCCATGGAGTGCTGATTCCAGTGTTGACGAAGATGTCCATTCAAGACCCGACTAAGTGGTTCAAGCATGTCCATTCACTACAACGTGTATTGAACAGTGTACCTTCACGCATTACAAAATATTCGCCATTTGAATTACTAATAGGAATCAAGATGAAGAATCCTGAAGACGTCATGATAAGAAATTTGCTTGAAGAAGATAGTCAAAATCAACTATGTCAACATCGTGAAAACCTTAGAAGAGAAGCAAAGCAAAACATTTTGTATATACAAGAGGAAAACAAGAGAACTTAAAATCGACAGCGGAAAAAAAGCTCACCAGTATAAGCAATTAGAGTTGGTAGCAATCATGAAGACTCAGTTTGGAAACAAATTGAAACTGCGACCAAAGTATTTTGGACCCTACCAAGTGACTAGAGTAAAACTCCATGACCGATATGATGTTGCTAAAATTGGAGACCATGAGGGGCCAAATGTAACGTCCGCATCAGCAGACCAGATGAAGCCTTGGTCTAAGCACTAATGAAGAAGAAGAACGAACTTGTATAAGATATTTGTGTAACTGCATACTAATCTATGTTTTTTAGTTGTTTTTTTTTAGTTTGTATATTTCAGATCCTTAGTGCATGAGCAGTGAGGACACTGCCTGTAGGATGCCCGAGAAGTTGTGAGAATTTCCACATAGACGGCACTATAGAGGGCGCTGGCGACGCGAGCCAGCAGCGAGCGAACTGACTAGAGAGAGAATAGCGAGCGAGAGGTCTCGACGAAGAGGTCAGAGCCAACGCTGCTAAGAAAAAAGGAAAGCAACCGGGATCTAACTGGCCGTGTAGGGACCAAGTGGCCCAATGCTGGAAGGACAGTCACGTGAAGGTGGCACATCCATCATCTGAATGCCATACACCGTTGTGAACCGTGGTGTGATAATGATGAAGTGAAAAGACTGAGAAACTACTGTTGAATACGAGAAGAACTAGTTATCGAAACGCTGTCAATAATATATCTGTATAGTAGTGAGTAGCACTGTAATTGTCCACATTAAACGTTAGTATTAGTTAAAAACCGTGTAGTTCATTGTGAATACCCCTAGAACTCCTAGAACTCCGTGTCATAACACCACATATATATATATATTTATATATATATATATAGTTTAGTAAGATTATAGTTTCTTTGCTCATTTACATTATTGTTAATTATGGTCATATTCATTATTAACCTCTTTTGCAAATATTTTTGTTTATACATATTTATTTTTGTCTATTTCTCCCGGATTCCTATAGTAATTTAATATTCCAATTTCTATTCTATTGCTGTTATATTCACTCCCGTGGGTTTTGGGCTTTCGCCTTGGTTTATATCAGGCTCTATTATATCGAACATTTCCGCTGCATGAGAAGGTTGAGATCTCACAAAACATTGTTTATTCCTGTTTCACTGTCCTAAACCAGTGACAGCTCGGGAAATAATAATAGTTTTTTCCACTCTAGCTAAATTTCTCTTTTTTGGTTTGTTATGGTTCCATGTTCTTGGTTCTTTTGGTCTGATCTTAAGATGTTTTAGGATTTATTAGTCTTTTTTTAATTTATATTTACTGCTATATATATATATATATATATATATATATATATATTTTTTTTTTTTTTTATTATATATATATATATATATATATATATATATATGAGATATCTCATGGAACTTTTTCTCTTTGTTAAAGGTTAGATCATATCCCTTTGAAGAGGACGGCAATTTTAGTAAAAAACAGCATTTCGTAGCAACGCCATCTAGAGCGTGCTTATTAAAACGTTGAAGCGATTTATTTTCGTCAGAGGCCCACTAACAATCGACAACGAAGCCCCGTCTTAGCACGTCCGCACTTGTTTCGCTGACATTAGGTGGTAAGTCACCAGCACATCCCATAATGAGTTTTATTTAATCTCTAACGTCCTCCCAGATGGGATTATCTATCCTTCCTATATTTTTAAATGTCTGCATGTTCTAATTTCTATTTTGTAAATATTCCCCCTGTAAATACTCACCTATAACTCATAATAAATTATTCAGTTTCTTTAAATTATGTTGTCTATTTTTTTTCAACGTTAACCCATACATCGTAAAAACCCATAAAAACCCCGCCAAATAAAAACCCCGCTATCTGAAGAATCTAACTTTTTTTGGAACATTTCGGGTAGATTCCTATATATATATGTGTGGGTGTGGGTGTTTATTTTTATTATATTCCATCAATATAACGCAAAATAAATTACCATACTTTGAGGTATTTTGTAGAATTTTTCAGTATAAACTGTTTAAAACTACTCAATTTTCATTTAAAATAAAAGTTTGTAATTATTATTCAAATTAGATTTTTTTATTTCATAAATTAAAAAAATAAATGAAGCATTTGTTTAAAATAAAAAAAAAATTATATATGCTTGCTAGATGATGTTTAATGATTTCGTTAGATATTTCTAAGATCTACATGTTAATTTTCATATAAACAACATAATCAAATAAATTTATGTGACAATAGATTTTCACCAATTATGAAGCTTTATTGTAAATAAATTTCATCATAATTCATTTGAGCAATGGTGAAGGAAATTTTAGAACATAGATCAACTTAGCTCCGACAGGATAATTAATTTTCCGGTTTTGCCTTCGATTGTCTTGAGGGAGCCTTTATGAAAGCTGAATTGACTCAGTGCATTATTTCTGTTATAAAATCGTTTTAGACAAACAGGTGTTTTAGATATATTATTTTAAAACCTTATGAATATTTATATTGTATAGCTTTATAGAGATCTTAGTTTTTTGACGAAATGGCATTCTCAAATTTACAATATTTTTTCTACTCTTTTTAGTGTTAATATAACTCATATTTATTTTATTTTATTCAACTAAGGTGGATTTGGCATAAGGCGTATAAATAAAGTTCAATAGAATGAGAAAGTTTAAAAAGTTGGACCGTTAAAGAAATTTTCAATTTTATTTGAGAATTATCAATGCATTTCTTCTTAATGTATAATAAAGAGATATCTTTGCAACAAATCTATCACTTCATTTTACAAAAATATTTTCGACTTATGTGAATCTAATGGAGGACAGACTTCATACTTTGAATATAGGTCTTATTTTGGTCGTTAATATTTCAAGTCAAATTAGATTTCATTTAAATTATATGCAAAATTTTAAAATATTATTTGTACAGGTAACAAAGTACTACAAACATTAATATTAAAGTAATATGAAGATTTTTTAAATATATGTGGTATGCATTACAAAGAGGAAATATACACTTCGACCACTAAAGGGCAACAAATGTCAGTTTCACACGACAGGAAAAATATGCTGAAATATTCAAATGATTAGTACCTAAGCGCTATCGAACAAGGAAGGGGAGAGAAACTGCATCTCAAATTCTGTATGAAAGGAAAGCTACACAGCAGGTTTAAAATTCAGAGATCCTATTTGAGTGCAGGTTGTCTGAGATAATATCGTGTTATGCTTCACATAAAGAAAAGCAACTACCGGCATGTATCAGATTTCGATATCGGCAGGATCGTGGACTACCGAAAATGCTGTTTATGGTACCACGATGTGGCTACTCCTATTGATCACGATCCAACGACTGGCATGAGGATATGGAAGCATGAATTCAGAAGGTTCATGCAGGATTTAAGTGACCTTCAGCTACTAATGTCTGAGAGAACTGGCATGTAATCAAATCATCCATTCAGGATCGTGCTTCCACATCACTGACCTCGACTCAGACGATGATTAATGCAGCACAGTGTATGCTCGCTCGGTGACCATATTACGGCTTCCTTTGACATTGAAGCATACAGACGCGCGTTCACAGCGGTACATTAAACAACAAAACTGAATACAGGAGGGGCACCAGACAAATTTCGAGCATGCGTATAGCATCATAATGGATGAGCCCATGTTTGAGGCACCGAGGACAACTCACTTGCCCTGCTTGCATTCGATATTGTCATACACAGGCTCTGCAAATAATGTGGTTAGGCAGTCATAGGGTACATGGAATATCTGGTTAAGAACTTCGGTATTCTGAACATCTAGTATTACATTTCTCAGCTTTTGAGTCTGATGTATGCGGTGCCTTATCTTCATCAAAATAAGTAATATCGCATGCGTCTTGACTTACTTCGACACAGATGGTGTTCAGTTGTTGGGGAGTCTTTTGCCGATTTGTAACACATTGAAAACATCTCGTTAAGGGTTACTAAAAGATTAGGCCGTCACTGCTCTCCAGGGACTACGATTCCGGAAAAGAGACAAAGGACTTGAAGTAGCATGGATTGATTCTTCCTTATTATGTACCGTGTGACTCCATTCCTAACCGGATTTGGGTTGTTTTAGCTGCCAGAGGTTACTGCTGTGTGTATTAATTTCGGAATCAGTTTAACCCGAATTGCCTATTGATCCAATCATACTTTTTTCCTATTCTGATGTACAAGTACAATAAGTAAAATTTAGTTATTTGTTTTCCTTCCTGATGTTCCAGTATTAATGACCAGCAATGTTGTAATCAAAATGAATTATTTGCAACATAATATATAATGGTATAATAACTTAAGAGAATTTACAATATATTGCCTGTGTTGCATTTTAAAAATTAAATAACAAGATTGCAACTGACAGAATTGTGTATCCATGGCAACTTAAAAACAAACAAGAAAGAATGTATTTCTTTAATGAAAACAATGAACTTCAGGGCATTTTCTTTTAAAAATGTACACTTAACGTTATTATTATTTTCTTATTTAAATACATTTTAATATAATCCTTATTCATGTGTTAAAAATTTTTTTTGCGTATAAAACTCGAGCATTAAATTCACAAATCTGTATTTATGAAACAATACCCGTAATAGTATTTTTTAATAATGTCTATTTTATATCATGAGTTAGAAAGGGACATAAATCACGGATGATATTCATGAATGTAAATAACATTTCTTTTCAAATACATTACAGTGCAATTTTTAATGGTTGTACTATAAAAACATTACCCCAAAAAACGTTCTATTTTACGATATAGAAATCAAAAAAGCTTTAAATTTCGCAAACAAACGGAAAAAAAATTGCTTCAAATACCGGATATTTGAAAATTCTATTTTTACTTTATTTTATTTGCAAGCAATATATTGCTAACCAAGATTGGAGCCTTTAATGGTGCAAAAATGTTTTTTTTATGTTATTTAAATTTTCGGAAATTTAAATATCTCGTTCAATATATATCTTGAAATTTCGGAAAATTATTCAAAATTTTATTTATTTTGATTTTAATAATACTTTAAGCATAAATATTTTCAGGAATAGTTTCTGCTACTTACATTTTTGAACTATTTATAGTTTTATATGACTTTTAATTTTCTCTGATAAATGCTTTAAAACCAGTATTGAATAACTATTTTTGCGTGTTGCAATAAAATTCAAATTTTTCGGATCAAATAAATGTAAATACTTTCTGTCAGCGAATTAAACTTTTAATTCCATAGAAAAATATGGTTCTGTATGGTATAAATTTTAATTATTTCTTGTAATACTACCTATTTTTAACTATTTTGAAGCAAATAGTAATAGTTTTAAAAGCATATCATTTTGAATGGATGCAATTTAAATGATGAAATTGCAGTGTGATTGAATATACATAAGTTTTTAGAAGAGAAATTTAAGTAACAAAAGCTTTTAGAATTGAATTCTGATATTCATAGATTCACCTCGAATAACGGGAAAAAACATCTATTAAAAATCTCATTTAATCGAATAAGATTAAATGCATTGTATTGCAATTGCTTTTGAACATATTGCTTTGCAAAGACCATTTAACGTACAATGAATGTTCAGAATATGCCATAAGTGTTACAAAACATGATTTTTTTATTGAATTATTTCTTTAATTTATTTTAAATAATCGTTCTTATAAGTAAGTGGTCTTCAGACTTTTTTAACTCACGGAGCCCCTAGAACTTGAAGGTGCTTTCGTAGAACTCCTAGAACTAGATAGGGTTTTCGTGGAACCCCCAGAACTAGAAAGTGTTTCCGTGGAACCCCATTCTATACAGGTACTTCGAAGAATATATCTCAAAATTATATTTAAAGTAGATCAACATGTTATAGTCACTTTTTGTAAAGGCAATTATAAAAAAAATATTGCATTTATTCCTGAAAAATTCTAATCTATTTTTTTCAATACAATTTACTCATTAATAAAATTAATTTGTAATCTAAGTGTGTCACCTTTTCGTGCATTACATTTAGTAACATGTGCTCGCTTTTTTTCACACAAACTGTCAAAGTCTAGGTCATTTGAGATTAAAAGCAATCGAATTACTTATTCTGAGTTTAATTTGCTTTTATACTTCTCTTTTGTTGCCACTTACTTTGAAAAATTTATTTCACTTAAACACAATGGTCTGAATGGAATTAAAATGTATGTGGTTGTGTGAGAAATCAGGTGTAATTAGCATGAATTTGCAATCTAATATTTAGAAGCTGTTCTTGCTTAAATTTAGATTTTATCATTGAATCTGCTGATATATGTTGTTTCCCCTATACTATAGGTGTTTTTCCAAAATGGACTATTTTTTGCAAGACATTATGCTAACAAACGAGTATAAAATTATCTCGTGGAACCCGAGATAGTAAACAATAGATATTCACAATCCAGTAGGAAGTTTAGATATAAAAATAAAACGTATAATGTTCTTTTATTATATTATAATGAAAGTTTGCTCTAATAGTGTTGCAAAATAAAACTATATATAAACAAAACTTTAAGTTTTAATGAATAGGGGGAGAGGGATGAGCTTTAGATACTTGTAACTATATAAACTTCATATAGAATGCGAATCCATTTCGCAGAATATTTATTTCTTTTCGATTTTTTATTGTAACTCTTGGAACCCCTGGGTATGCCTTGTGGAACCCCAGGGCTCCGTGGTAGACAGTTTGAAGACCTCTATTATAAATTATGCATATTTCTCGATAATCTTGTTTTTAAATAAAATGGCATAAAATATGTGCATGCTTGTATGTTCAAGACAGCATTGCATATCATCTTTCAGGGCATAATTGTTATATGCCCTTTAAAATAATAATCATTTTAATGCTGACGCAATATAAACCATATAAAAGATCATGACAAATATATGAGTATTTTATTCCTTATAAATTACCCTTAAGTACTTGCATAACTGTTTTGACCATTAAATGCTAGAAATAAAACATTGTGATAAGTAAAATGTTCGATAAAATATTATTTAGCTCATCAAATCTAAAGCTTGAATGTCTTTCGTAATTGCATTTCTGAGATTACTTACTGAAGATCGCCCATCGGTAAGCACTAAATGAAATGACTCCATCGTGATCATCATGCATTAAGCCATTTCCGTTTCATTGAAATCCTATTCATTGTCTAGAAATTGGAGAAGTATCTTGAGTGCTATAGCAAATAGCCGTATCAATGTTAGTCGAAACTCTTAGGCAAGGATTGAGAAAAAGATTTCTACAACTCATTACCAGAAGAAGAATATATATCTGACGATTCTATTGCGTTTTATCTAATATTTTTCTAAGTAGAGCTATGTAAGAAATAAGCGTTATTATTTATATTCTTCATGATATAAATCAGAGATTCCAAAACTGTTTTGTCTCATAGAACCCTTGCAATGTTTTTTGATTTGGTGTAGATCCCTGTTTACCTAATATTGAGTTTTTGCAAATTTATCAATTTAAATGTTTTTTTTGACAACTGATATAGAGCTACTTTGAAAGATTTAAATTTCCTACTGTAGTGAAGTATAGTGTTTAAAACTTATAAAATACATGAAAATTAATTAAACTACATTAACACATAAAATACCTTTGACGTAATATAACTGAACAACAAACAAATGCTTTAAATGGGAGAAATGAATCACGTGCTTCAATATCAAGTTTTCAAATTTGGCATCAATCTTGCTAGGTTTAAACCTAAATCTCCTCAGTTAGTAGAGTCCATTCTTTTTCTTTCTTTCTTTTTTTACTTTGGATATTGGCAACCTCGGTAAAACTTCTCATAGGAAAAGTAATTAAAAACTTTCTCAAGATGTTCTATAATTCGGGATAAATAAGCGGTATGTGCTTTTAAATCCAAAATTGCTGACGTCCTTTTCTAAACTTCAAGATCTTCATTTATGCCTATCCCGATCAGTTCCTCCTGTGGTATGAACCTTTTTTCTATGTGACTATAAATTCATTGCCTACTGCGGTAATACCATAATCAAAGTATTCTCAAACCCAGTATCAAAATCTGAATAAAGGTCATTTAAATGTTAGATTAAAACGTCATTTACTTGGCAGATTGTCGGTGACAAATTGAGAAACTAGGAAAATTTGAGACATCCAATATTATACAAGCTTAACTCTGGCAAGAAACGCAGAAATGATGGTTCTGGTTTTAATAAAACTTATGATGTCACCTTGTAACTGCAAATTAAACTCATTAAATTTAGTAAATAAATCTGTTAAATACGTAAATTCTAGTTTCAACTTGATTAAATTTTCTTTTAAATTAAAGTCACGATCTGGTTTGATGCAAGCCACTATTGTAGACCCCCATTTACGCGTCATAGACCCCCAAATTATTTTTACGCTGGCGTGGAACCCTTGCAGGTTGTCATAGACGCCTGGGGGTCTATATAGACCACTTTGGGAATCACTGATATAAATTAAAAGATTATCAAAGATTATTTTATTTTATTTTCAATTAAAGGAAACGGAACCTTAACCAGATAGGAGGTATGGTATTGTTCACTTTTGTATTTCTTTAAAAAATCGTCATATATTTACTTTAAGATTTTTGTCCATTTAATTTATGTTTCATTTTACTTTATTCATATAATTCCAGAATGTATGCCTATATCAAGCATTAATTGAAAAAATTAATTTTTTTTAATAATCTTTTCCCATTGGATGTGAATTGTATTCATCTTATAATTTTTAATTAAGAAATATATATTTTTTTATTCGTGTTTCTTAAAAATTAAAACTGACTTTGCTTTTCTTTAAAATTTTCCTTTGAATTATACTAAATATTTTTATTTTTTTTAGCATTCAAACCAAATTTTATAATTTCCAAAAGTATTTAATATTATGAGTAAGATGCGTTTTCTGCCACTATTTTAGTTTTTAATTGGATACCTTCGTCAAAAACCAAATCGTGTAAAATGATTCAGAATGAACACATTATAAACCACAAAAATCCTTTTAATGCTTATTCAGGCAATTAATTAGGAAATACGATTACATCTGAGGTTTTTTACTCATACTAATTCATGTTTCAACCAATTATTTCCGCTTGTGGTTTCTGATAACAACGAAATGTTTTATAAAATGTTGTTTTTGTCATATTTGGATTATAATAGGTGTTATCAATTTGAAAAAAAGACCTTTTGAGAGAAAAATAGGAAATGACGCCTACTTCCGTCTAAGAATGCTGTCTCGTTTCTTTTTTTTTTTTTTTTTTTTTGCTATCATGCTTTTTTTGGTAATGTCATTTTTCAATTCTTTCTTTTTGCTCACTCTCTCTCTATATATATTTATCTTGTTCAAATTTTCAGTCGTTAATAAAATACTTTCTATTCATACAATCAAATTCAAATAAATTTTCTTAAAATTGTAGTGGATGTCACTTGATGTTAATAAAGTTTTTTCAAATATTAATTCATTAGTTACCGGTTAAATAATTAAATTAAACTAATTATCGATTTTAGGCGCCACCTTAGATTTGTCTCCATTGTTGTAATAATGTAACTATTAAAACAATGGCAAAAGTTGGCGTCGAAAAACGGTTTTTCAGCCAAACTGGTTATGCATTGTTACAGCAATGCAGACAAATCATGCTCTTTTTTCAATTACAACTATTAGTTCACTCTCTCCCTATATATATATGTCTATGTACATTTCATTAATCCATTTAAAGTAAGAATTGACTTTAAAAAAATTTATATTACTTGTTAATTGTTACATTTTGGAAGTTTAAGATTTCAGGTGTCTCAAATAATGAATTGTTTGCAATATCCCTTCTAATTCTCGAACCAAATTTTATGCACAAATATGTATTCAACGTACCCTTCAAAGATATCTTTCAGCCTAAAATAGAGTTTTGGAGTATTTTTTTGGATACAGTTGAAATTGTAAGAGACATTTTTGCGAAAAGTTTTAAATTAGCATGGATTTATGTATTGCTTAACTTGAAAGAAAATTAAATATTATAATTTTAAAAAATTCCTATATTCTCTATTTTTTACTTGAGGACTTAAAACTTTACACGAAAATCAAGAATTAGAAGTTTTCAAATGAACTCTTACTATTTAAAGCAATTAAATGTTATTACTTAGTTTTCAAATATTTTTAAGCTTAATATTTGATAGAAATTACACATACATTATTGACTGGTTTAGATCAATGCATACAAGAAAAAATTACATTGATTTCCTTCCATTGATTACAAAAAGAATTCTCACTAATTATGCACCTTTCGAAATGTTCTAGAGCTGTATTGTGAAACTTTTCCTAGAGTAATTACAAAATTTTGTAATTACAAATGTTGAAACTAATCACCTAAATAGAAAGTATTCTACTTTATCAAATTGTTCTAATAATTTTAAAAGTTTCACACACTTTGCCAGGCATTTTTTATTCAAACTTTGCTGGTTCAGAGTTAATTTTGTCTCGGAAACTATCTTTCGTTAAAAATTTATACATAAAATATAATCTTTCTAATGTATTGTCACTATCAATAACGAATAATAGCAAGTCCTTTGTTACGGAATAACTACCTGATAAGATTGTTTTACATTTATAAAGCAAAATGTTTTCAGAGAGGAAACTCAGATAAATTTAATTTAATCGAGAATTTTATTTGTTGTAAACTTTAAACAGGAAGCTATTTTATATATCTCGCTCAAATTTGTCTTTTTAAAGTGTTTTTTCATAAATTAAACTATAGAAAATTACAAACTAAAATCTCCATTTTGCTAGAAATTGAAAAGCATCCATTATCCCACAAAATAGCCAATCAGAATTAAGCTGCACTTTTGCCTGCGTCGAGGATATACGAGGGAAATTTGTGGTTTTCTGATAGCATACTTATTTAAAAAGCTTTAGTTCTTTCAAGAAATAATCTTAAATTCATTGCACGATAAGTTTCAGCAATATTTTTTTTAGTTTCAACACTCGTGAACGAAATGTGCGTAATTTTTAGCAACAGTATAGATGACATTTGGGTCAAAGAAGTTAACGCAAAAACCCTCTTTCTCTTATTTGATTAATTATAAGACATTAAAATTTATGTACTGCAAGAATGTAGAAAGTTCTAATTGTAGACAAAAGCTCTAAATGTTCGAAATTTAAGTTCTAAATGTAGACAAAACTAACTTTTCTCCTGAAAATAAATATAAACAAAATAATATATATAAAAACTTTATTTGCATTAAGATGGTCAGCATTATATTTAATAACTAAAAGGAAAAGAAAAAAAGAGATTTTTATTCCTATTAAAGTTTTAAAAAGTTTCTAGGAATAGTGTGTTTATGTAATTTAATTTGGGCTCATTTCTGAAAGGTAGCTTAGCTGGAAAAAAATTGCTTCAATGTTCTTTCTGTACGAGTTCTTTTATAGCTCATTAATTCTTATTCTTTCGATAAAAATAATTTATCTTTCAAATAGGCTGCATTTTGGCATTGAAGCCTTTGCAGACACAGCAAGTCATCAAGTGTGAGAGTCACTTTATTGATGGCACCATTTAGTGGAGGCTCCTACTATCAAATTTTTGTTGAATTGATTCAATTCAAGCTCTCGTCGGGTGCTAAATATTGCCGTGATTTAAATTTGCTACGAGTACAAGAGCCAAATTCATACTCAAGGGATTTCTTACATGCCACAAAAAATCATATGTCATGCTTGCCTACGGTTTTCACATCCAGAAAATCTATCGACTCCAGCTGGGATCGAGCCCACAATCTAGGTTTACGAGGTGGACACGCTACCTCTTAGCCACCGAACTGT
The DNA here is from genome assembly GCA_019973975.1 of Trichonephila clavata. Lineage (NCBI taxonomy): Eukaryota > Metazoa > Arthropoda > Arachnida > Araneae > Nephilidae > Trichonephila > Trichonephila clavata. The sequence goes on from BMAO01009452.1 coordinate 127,476, forward strand.
CGTTTCTTAAAATACCAATTTTTATAATGAATATTTGTATTTTCATCAAGTAATTCTGAAGAAGAAAAATGCTCGTTGTAGAAAATTTTCATTATCTAAAAATTGAAAATCATAAAATGTTTTGAATTCCTCCTTTGTAAGTTACACAGGTTATTTCTACAGAAAACACCACATGTCATTTTTTTTTTATTTTTGAGCAACAAAGACATTTAATGGTGGTTTTAATGGTAAACCAAAACCTGTTTGATAATTTTCGAAAAAAAATCATAAAAGAATCATGTACATAATAAAATATTATTTCTAATATATATGATCGTGAGGGATTCTTTTATATGAAATATTAAGTAAAGGTTCGACTACGGTGCTTTTGAGCTCGTGGATTTGATGTTTGATTTGAACCATCAACTTACAGGCCCACAGTCATTCATCGAGCCGCTCGTTAGATCATTCAGCTAATCCCATCGAGCCAGCCATTAATCACTTTTGCTCCTATCCATTGTTTGCTACTAGCAGGAGAAGGGGTCAACACATAAACCCTTCCAAGATAGAAACGTCTTTTTGCTGCTATGCTTAGAGAAAGTTGTTTTTCAGTCATTATATATTGCACTTTATATTCATCCCCTGTTGAATTGAGCTTCATTTGGAACGGTTTTCCGTTGATGCCATTGATTGTCTCTGTTTAAGATGTTTGAATTTTATGAAGCATTGCTCCGTATTCATTAAATTTACTTGTTAGGATTTGCTTAGAATATGTGTGTGCTGTAAGCTTTTAATAGAGTATATATTAAAGCTGTGCTAAATAGTCAATTTCCGGAACACCATCTTGTCTACGAGTTGTTGACCTTGCCTTTGATACTTGATTTGAAACACCAACCTGCCACAGACAAGTCGTGCATAAAGTACACGATTAAGAGCAAAAGAAATCCCATGTAAGGTGTCCCTAAATAAGAATATTCTTATACATCAATGGCAACGACTGAAAAAACTATAGCTGAAACGAGAACTAAAACTTTAGGGAAAGAAAAACGCGCATGTGGAGAGAGAAACGTGGTGCTATGTCTTTTGAGTATGATTTAAATTCTAATTTGTATATAGTATAATGTGTGTTTCATTTCATATTTCATTAAATAACTAAAAAGCGTTAAACTTCTCTATTCATTTTCATTAGAATATGCCAGATAATAAGCCCCCTTCGGAACAGTCAATAAGTATTTCTACTCTTGTTATTTGTTGGTGGCGTCTGGTGGGAGAAAGGGTCGTCTTTTAAATGGAATTATTGACTCAAAATTTAAGAGAAGAAAATGCTGATAGAAAATTGCCGAGCCATCTTATTTATAGGTAATTATGAAACATAATCGCGAATCATTTTCACTTACTATTGAAATAAGAAAATAAAATTATTTAAAGTTTTATATAGAAACAAAAATTTGACAAAACGGGATTTGCTTTCTATTTCATGAATGATATAAGACTTCAAAATGTATAAATAGTTTTAAGTGCGGTTGTCATCTTCAATTTCGAATGAAACAATGGCTAAAATTAATTTAATTTTTCATAAATAAGTATAGGAACTCAATCTTAGAGATTTAAAGTACATGGAGTAATACGCACGTTTGTTACGTCCTTTGGAAAATTTAGTACTGATATTTAATTCTTAGTGTAAGAAAATTACATCAGGAAAGATCTTATAAAGAGTAATAGTTCTTTCTACTCATTTCATTTGCTTAAAAGTTAGTTTGAAACTCTTCTAGTTATATCTCAAGTTTTTTTCTGTTTGTTTTGTTTTGTTTTTCATGCAACATCACTTTACTTATTGACTTCAAAAGCATTATTTCATTAAATGTAAAAGATTTAAATAAAGAACATCTTAAAAAAGATTTGAAGTGGATATTTAATTTTTTAAAAAGAAATATGAAAAAAAAGTTTTGATTATTTTCCAGTTTTTGTAATCGATGAGTAAAATATTAACGAATTGTGTTTGGATCGATTGAAGTTTGAGGACAAGGATAAAACCTATCTTTGTTCTTAGAATAAAATGAAGTAAAGTCATTTAAAGAATTTATAAGATATGAAGGGGAGTTGGAAAGATTAGAATTTTTAGAAATGACAATTTGAGATTTTTTTTATTTTCAAATTATACAGATAATTACCTTTCTAAAGATATTGTATTTTAATCTCTACGATAATTAGAAGTTTCAAAAAATCTAATTTTAAACTATCACGGAAGCTTGGCCACGCCCACTTAATGGCAAAAATTGTAAGTAATGCGTTTCCTTTTTCGTTTGATAGTTAGTTGAATGTGAGACGCAAATTGATATATTTAACTTATACTGAAAGCCGAGTTTAACAGTTGTTAAATTTCTTAGCTGATTAGTAGTCTCACTGCATCTGTAACGGATAAATTTGTTGATTTGTTTTCATTTACAAAAGTGCGTTATTGTTTTTGATATCTCAGGTTTTTATTTTTTTTAGCTAGTGTTTACATATAACTACATTCAGATATTTTTTCAAATTGTTTGCTATTTTCAAGAAATTTTCTCATGCCTAAATCAATTACAATATTATTTAAAAAGTTTGAAGGACAATTTAATAAATGCAGATGGTTAAAAAGCTTATGTGAATTCCATGTATTAGGAGGACATTTTGTTGATGATGTAAACAACATTACCCCGATGGATTTAATTTATTTGACTGTGACATAAAAGTGCTAAAAATATGAATATTTTATATTCAAATGATTCTAATTGTTTTTTAAATAGTTTTACATTGTAAATATTAATGTTATATTCAAATGATTCTAATTGTTTTTAAATAGTTTTACATTGTAAATATTAATATTTTAGCCTGATTTCTAGAAGCTGTAAAATATTTGAATTAGCAGCAGTTATTTGAAAAATAGCATTTTGTGTGTTAATTCAATGAGAATAACATTGGTGAAAGTGTTCATTCTCATTCAGAGAATGTCCATCTTGAGAATATAATACATTTTTTAATTCACAAAGTAGTGTGGCAATTCTAAAAATTATGAAATTAATGTTAGAGGTCAGTGTATGCTGTTTACGATGCAATGCAGATAGACCATCAGATGCAGATATGTGGTGTAAATAAAAACATCAGAATTACACACACACACTTCTGGAGATTTTTCATCATAAATACAGTTTACCTGATGCTGTTTTGGAGGCTATGAGACCTTTTTTTTATAGAAATTTATTAAATTTAGTATTATCAAAGCAGTGTTTAATTGGTGATTTAAAATGATAGTGTGAATAACGTGATATGTTCTTCTCTGTCAAATAAACATTTATGCTAATATCAGTAAATTCTTTAGGTAAATATGATGCAATATCCTCATTTAATATATGAAATGTATAAGAACTACAAATTATATAAAAACAGAACACTGAGTATAGTAATTGTACAAAAAAGGCTATGAAATGCCTTGAAAAATGTTGATTGTTAAAAGCAAAATAGTCTTGGTGATAAAAAACAAAAAAGATTAGCAAACTAAAATGACCTAAAAAGATGAGAAAGCATGATGAGGTATTGAAAAATATGGGTTAGTTAAAGTATAGGGTAGAAATGTTCTGATGGGGAGCTAATTTTACGTTAAAATGTGATTTTCTCAAAATGTGAATTTTTCAATTTCGATGTACCTTTTCTAAGAAACTACTGTTTATAAGCATGTAATTTTTGTATGACATATTCATATATGCTAATATATACTAAAATGAGCTTTTTGTAAAAAACTCAAAAATATATTTTTTACAAATTTTTTTGTGTGAAAAAGTGACAAAAATCACTATGTCGAATACAATATTGTGTAAATTAATAAAAAATTCGAAATCAGCTCAAAGCTCATTTCAGTATAATGAGAAAGATGCATTTTACTTGTAGACAAAATTTCAAACATATATCTATTAAAGATTTTGAGAAAAGGTACATTACAAATGGCCATTTTTACATTGTCGGTATAGGGGGTTCCGATACCCTGAAGTACCAGTCCATGGATCAAATGGTACCGGCCCACCCAAGGAACATTAAATTTTTCCTATTTTATCTACTGTGGCATATTTTTCTCATGTTTGTGCGACTTTCCATGGAGAAGAGATTAACAGGAAGCTGATTGAGAGCAACATTAACAACAATAAAAAATGAAAACGGAAATAATTGGACATATGTAACACATTTCGGGAGTCATTGTTTCCTATTACTCTCAGATGGGACCATCTCGCTGCAAAGAAGCAAGCTCAGGGGCTTCACTGATTTAGGGCTGTACTGAGTTAAAATGTTAAATAACTTTTTATTAATTTTTTGGTGTAACTATATTTCATTTGAAAGTTTGAATACAATTAAATTAAAATTATTAAATCAAAAAGATCTAAAATATAAACGATCAACATCTACCTACAGAGGACCGCGGTAAAATTATCAAACTTTAACCGGTCCACGGCGATAAAAAGGTCGGGGAGCACTGTGTTATTTGATTTGAGTTTAATTACTAGTTTTAATAATAGTTTTAACTACTAATATTGTTTTCTTGTAAAAAAACGTTTCCTTTTGATCAATCTCACATTACATTGACAATGATCAGTTTTATTATTGAAATGATATAATATCTTAGGAGACGTGATTATTCTCACCAATTTGTAATAAATTGTAGAAAAACTGGAGGAAATCTGTATTCCTCATAGTTTGAGAAAATTATGAAATATTTTGGATAACTTAAAGGTATCCGACTACTCTAAAATTGTGAATTTTTCCAAAAATTCACAAATTTTTTCTTATGATTTTATCTTATAGACCAGCTAGTTAGCTTTATAGAAATACCAATTTTATTATTTTCCGCTCACTAGAATAAAAACTACAAGCGTTTTAGTAAAAGCAAATGCCTTTACTTTAAGCAAGATGTGTGTCATACATAAAAACGCTTTTTACTGGAAATGTGTGTGAGTTTTTTTAAATGCTTAAACGGGGACAGCGATTGATAAAAAGTTTTGAAAATAATTAGCTGAAATTTTTTTTGTATGTTCTGTATAATAGTAGAAGTATTTTAGTCTCAGGTTTATCAATCACTGTTTTATTACAAAATTTACAGTCCCTTATATGTCAATATAATCACTGTTATTTTAAGCAATTTCATAAAATTACCAAGATAAAGTGCTCCTGTTTTTGTAAAAATTAAAATATCTCTTGTCCTGAAGGTCATTTCAAAAATGAAGAACATAACAACACATCAGAGTTGAAAAATTGAAATTTTTTTCGTAAACGTTTGGTATAGAATGGACCCCGTTTATGTTATTTTTTGTAAATGTTTACAAACTTTTTCCCATTTTAGTAATAATAATTTCTTTTTCACTTCTTAATTTTAGCATATTTTTCTTAAAATGTACTAAACAAACCTAAAAAACACAAAAAAAATCTCCATATCTCCGATTTTTTTTTTTTTTAAGTTGTCGCAAGTAGTCGGATACCTTAATGTTAGTTTTGGATAATAATTAAAAAAAAGATGTTTAGATATTTCTTCATTAAAGCTCAAATTTTTTATTTCATCAGTAGTTTTAAAGTGAAATGGTCAACATTTTGCAATCCCCAAAATTAAAAAAAAATTTTATCTCTACAGCGCATTTGCTGATTTAATTGGAATTTATTTATTTATTTCAAGCATCGTGCTAGCTCGGCAATGTATGGACTGGCGAATTTCGAAAATATAATAAGCGTAAAAAACGCAATTCTAAGATTAACTTAATACAAAGGTTATTCAAATATACATGGATGCAACTTGTTCTCAATAATATTTTTACCAGCGCGTAGTTCCATTCGTTAATTATTTCAATTATCGGAGCATGACTTATAGGAGGAAAAAGGAATTTTCAGAAACCTCACTCGAAGCAAAATACTGTCATCCAATATTTTAGGGAGTAATAAAACCAGGGCTTAAAGCCGTAATTTTTTTATATATCGATTTAATTCCGGTTTTCGTTCTGCCAAAAATAACGATTTTCAGTTCAGATTAATTTTATTATATGTATATTCTTATTTAAAATAAAAATATAATTCTGTCATAAACAAAAAATATAATTCCATCAAAATTTTCAAGATTTTATTCTTTTTTAAATTGGTAAACTGTATGAATTGATACAATTAACCAGCATGTACGATACCAGCGGTGAGCAGAGAACGATGAGCATTGTCATTGTTATCGATTTTCAAAATGGCATTTGTCGACAAGTTTCATGTTTGTGGATTATCTATTTAACAGTGTATGCAAACGTCTGTGTATGATCACATGCTGTGAGATTTAAAAAATATAATTCAGACTGATATTTTTCTTAAAAAAATCGTCTGTACTTTTAGTTCATTCAACTGAATTAAATCTTACTTACATAAGTTGTTTCTTACGAAATTGAAACATAAACGTACTAGTGAACATCAAAACAGGAAATCGAGAAGCAATGTACATGTACTGATGATAATTGTATGGTTGACGTTAAATTAGAAAATACTGATAAGTTGGTTACAGTGACAAGATGACTGAAGATATGTCGAACCGAAATAAACCGATATTTCTTTCGGTTCTGTTCCGGTTCGAAGTCCTGCATAAAACTAACTTGTGAATAAATTATCAGACCTGATGTAAAAACATTTTTAATCGTTTATCATCATTTCCTTTCCTTGAAACTAAATGTCCAGATTAGGCATTCTTTTCTTTAAATTGCCCTTTGAACTTTTTTTCTTCCAAAAGTCTCTGCTGTCCTACCTAAATTTCAACAATGATTGCTTTCCGATGAAAACAAAAAAAAAGTAGATGTAAAAAGAGTCTAATGTTACAAATGCTCTTCAGGAAGCTTTCTTTTGTACGATTTGTACTGTCAAAGAATTTTGATTCAACCAAGAACTAAAGCTATTAAAGAAACTTCGTGAGAAAACGGAAAGAATTTTCAAATGGTTGTTAAAAGAGCTTCACTCTTAAAGGACTTTGATCTTTTGTTATGGACTTGCTTTAAATAAAAAGAAAAAAGGCAAACTGAATATAAAAACTACAAGATTTCAGACAGACGTAGTTTTTATTTTTGTTGATTGTACTAAAGGATATTGTTCTTTTATAAAAATAAGAATCTTTATTGGACGGTTTTAACATATATTTGAAGGATAAATTTAATGAAAATGTTTATAGTCATTTATAAAAAAAAGTTCAAACCTGCATGTTCATTTGATGTTAAAATGAAAAAGAATAATAAAACATTTTTGTTAAGGTGATATGGTACCCAAAAAATCATCTAACTATCGAAGTTTTTTATTGGCTTATGTGATACCTCCAATTCTTATAAACATGCCTGCAAAGTTTCAAAGCTTTACCTGCATTTTTTATCAAGTTATGGATCATTATTTGATGCTGGACAGCAGACTAAATAAAACTGCCAAGCTTACATTTCAGATCATCTGCTAGAAAAGTACCTGATAAAAAATAACTTAATTATTTTTCTATCGTGCTCAAATGAGACTAACATATGTTGCATTATATATGCAGTAACAAATCATTTTAAGAAAGAACTGTGCAGTTTATGCAAAAAATTCTAGTTTGTGTATTGTTTATTGAAGAGCAAATGGATTTGGTGAAGATTTAAAAGTTGTGCGTGCTTTTTATGATATTATTATGAATGAAATTAAAACTTCAAAACGGATTCTCCCAAAGCACGAATACTAAATCTTATTTTGATAATTCAGATAATTAAAAATCTAATTCGCAAAGAATAGCAAAATTCTCCCCTTTTTACATATTTGTTTTCGGTGATGTATATATATATATATATCCCATGTGTGTGGAATTCAACACAATTATTATTAAAATATTTTAAGACATTTATTTAAACAAATGCACACATACAGCTCTTCAATTTTCATATATTTTACCTATAAATTGTTATTTGATTCTGCTTTCATTCGTTCAAATTGCCGCCCATCCGTATAGTGGTCAGTGAAGCTGACTGCGGTGCCGCAGGGACTGGGTTCGAATCCCGGAGAAGGCATGGATGTTTGTGTTGTAATCCTTTCTTCTGTCTGTGTTGTTTACCCCGTGTTATACGTTCGGTGGTGCACGGGGTTTATAAATGTTAAAAAAAAAAAATTCGTTCAAATTTCACATGGGAAAGCTTTTAATATCATGGAAATAAAAAAATACAGGCATAAACATCTTTTGCACATGTTGTGCGTTATTTAAGTTGTCAAATTGAGCATGAAATTAGCTCTGAAGTGTGTGTATTTATTTTTTTATAACTATTAGGGTAAAGTTTTATGAAATATTGATCTTTCATTATATATTCATTATGCCAGTATACTGTTTAATTGTTCTAGAATTTTGCAATTTTTTACGGTAAGCAGTTTTTTAAATAAGCTAACTAACATTTCATAAAAGTTTCAGACTATTCGATAAGTATTGCATCAGGCTATTTATGGAATGAAAACTTCAAACTCATATTTTTCCATGTTGAATTTTTGTACATATAATATCATTCAAAACCCTAAGGCTTTTTTGATAATTGAAGTACGGGTTTGAAATTTTTTATACATGTTTTGAAATGTATGTTTTGTGAAACTGTGCATGGAATTAGCTCTAACATGTTCAGTACTTTTTCTAAAAAATTTCAAAATCAAAATTAATAATATTTTGAGAATTTTTGGAAGTTTAACTATAAAAAAATTCATAAAAAACTAAAGAGCAGCAGCAGGAATAAAACCATGCACAGTTTTATGTAGTATATTATAAGGTGCTTGGAAAATATTTTTGAAAAAAAAAAGAGACATATTTAGAAAAGTCTTAAAAATTTTTAAAATGTTTTAAAAAGTTCCAAAATTGAGGTTTTGCAAACATTTTGCAACACATTTAAAAAAATTTTGTATGGAATTATTATTAAATATTAACCTTTATAAAATGCAATTAAAACCAAATATCAAATTTTAAAAATAAAAAAAAATTGTGAAGTTGGTACCAATTGCCTTAATACAAATTCGAAAGAAATGTGTAAGAATATTAATTATTTTTGTGTAACTAAAGTAACATTTTTCATGTTCTGGTTCTATTGTTTCTAATTATTTTTTTAATTTATATTTTTCAGATCTACAAAATGTAAATCATATCTCCAATTCATTGTAATTAATTTTTTATTCTATCAAATATCTCTTTTTATTTTTCGCCAGAGTTAAGCAAGGAAGACATCTATCTTTGGTGGGCAGCACAATACAATTCAGAAACATAATAAATTTTGCAATTATTTTTAATACTAATATCTGTTGCCAAGTCCGAAGAAGAGAACAATTGCTTCCGCTCATTTCTATAATATTGCATAAAGGGTCGCTGGGGAAACCTGATAAACCAAATCTGTGCAGGTATTTCCTGAGACAGAAATGTCCAGTTGTAATTCTAAAGTTAGAGGGACCAACAGGTCTGTGAAAGCACAAGAAAAGGAACTTTCTATTAACCCGGGAGTGATCACGTGAAGCACAGAGTCACCCCAGGCTCACGAAACTTTCAATTGTGGAAAACTTTATTTGTTACCAATGACCTTGACCGTATCCTCCTATATGACACTCTTCATGGGAACTAAAATGCATTTTTCACATCTCTCTCTCTTTTTTGGAAGTGGCAAACGCTTTTCTTACAGTCTTAATGTACTTGTTTTGACTGAATTCCCCACGCTAAAACTTTTGTTCCAAAATATTATCTATGAACATGCAATATTTTTCTCCTGTAGTGGTTTTTATTGCTTTGTACGCTTTATTATGATTTATAAATGCATATGAGCAGAATATAAAAAAGAAATTGGCATCATTGATCTCTATTGAAGGAAATTGAAACTGATCAAGCAAGGGAAGAATCTGCTAAAATAATGCATATTAATCATGATAGAGAAAGTAGATTTGAGAAAGGAGATGAATATGAAACGTTTGATTTGAAAGAAAAACTTTCAAATGCTACCTTGTGACGGGTGCTTACGCGTTTCACTAACCTTCTCTCGCCTTCTTTAAATGTTTTATTTATTTCAACCAATCTCCTCCGAGAGCCAAAAGTGTGACTTATACAAACGAGATATTTCGGGTTTAGCGAGTTCGAAAAAGATATAAAAGGGAGAAATGAAATGAAGAGAAGGAGGGTGATTTTGAGAGAGTAGTTTATCTAGTGAAAATATATTCGTCGGGAGAAGAATATTGAAAAGTATTCATTAATTCGGTTCGGGACGGAACTGAAAGATAGCTGAGATTGAAGCCGCTCCTTAAAGCAATCCAGATATAGAAGAACCTGCCTTAAGAAAAGGTATCAGGTCAGTTGTTTTCATAAATTAAATATAAATGTGTAGCTTGATTGTATGCGTCGTCCTCCGTGTATTCAGTTAGGATTCCGTCGTTCATAATCGAATTCTTCTCGCACTCCACTGTATTTTGTTGATCTTAAGCTTTGAATAGTATTTGTGTAATCTCTCAAATAAGAAAGGTCAATAAATAAGATAGATTTATTAATTTAGTTGTAATTAATTATGGAACCAACGTATTCAGATTTAGATAATACGCGAAGGGGAGTTAATAATCATAGGGGTAGTGATAAACTACGACAACCTAAAGAACACCATGAAGAAAAATATGAAGTCCTAAGTGTATCACAAGACACATTTTACCCTGTCAAAAAGACACTAGCAAGAAAAGTTTGAACATGCTACGAGGGTGGTCCCAGAAGTAGCCGACCCGACAAAGAAAACACAAAAATTTTGGAAACGAATACATATTTATTTTTAACATAATCTCCTTTCAGCTCTGTATAGTTTTCTCAGTGATATTCAATAAGTTCGATACCTTTTTTTTATAATAGGAACTGTCTTGCTCCTCAAAGTAGCTACTAACTGCCGCATCACTTCTTCCTCGTTCCAAATTCTTTGACCACTGAGTCATTTTTTCAAGTTTGTGAATAGAAAACAATCCAAGGTGGGCTAAATTTGATGAATAGGGTAAATGAGATAAAGCAATTCAAAATTTAATTAATTAATTTTGCCAATTGCAATAGCAGATTTGTGAGCAGGTTCATCTTGATGAAACAACACTTTCTTCTTTTCCAAATGCGTTCAATTTTGCTTGATTTCTTCGCTCAAACGTTGAAATAAGTTTGCGCAATACTTAGTGTAAATAGAAATAAGTACATAGTGAAAAATGTCTGTGATATGTGTCCTTTATCGAAGACATACAACATTTTTGTTCAGTTTAATTGGATTTTTTTTCTCACTCTATCAAAGCAATTTTTTTTAAATTCCTTAACATAGGTAAGTATATTTTCTCTTAATTAAATTATTCACTGGATTTACGATTTTTATCGTGTACAATAAAAATAACTTTAAAAGAAAGGATTGGGGTGACTCAGTCATCCCGCTCGACCATTAACGTTAGTATGGAGTGCGCGCCTGCTCCAGAGTAAAATAATTCCTATTCTTTCACCTTACAGAGCACCGTATCTTCTCTCAAAAAGGATCCTTAAATCTAGCGGTGTTGATTCTTTTTGTACTTTGATAAGAAACAGGAGGATCAGGTTGGGGAAGATCAGAGTCAGCATTGGCCAGTGTAGAGCGGACTAATCATTCATGATTATAAAACGGCTTGAAATCCATTATGACCATTATCCATCGAACATTCAATCAAAAGTTGAAAACTAAGAACAGGTCCATTGATTGAATGTAGGACTAAAGAAATTGCTTTAATAATAGCCTGAGAATTCGTTCTCTCATAATTAATTATTTCATAAAATATAAATGCAAATATCTGATTATTGACTTAGTAAAAAATATTTAATATAAAAATTTGTCTCCTATAAAGCTTAAATATTATGTTTTAACTAAGTAAGAACGCTCTATATACGAGGATTGGAACTTTAATAGAGGCAACAATTTCTTTACACGGAATACAAAAGTGATTCATGTCACCATGTTTTACAGAGCTTCAATATAGTCGCCAGCCTTGTGTATAACCCGATGTGGAAGTCGCAGAGGTCCTGTAGCAGCGCCTGTTCTGTTGATAGTTAGAATGGATCTATCTACTGCCGCAAGAATCTCTGGAAGAGTTTTGAAACGAATGCCAGGAAGGGGTTCCTACATCTTAGGAATTCAGTCACAAGGACTTAGATCTGGTAGTCGATCACTGTCCATTAGTGCGGCAACAGCATTCACTTCTGCTTCGCTGACACGAGGACGACCTTACCGATGCATGTCTGCCACATTTTGGCATCCTTCAATGAAGGCTTTTACCCATGTTTTGCTACAGTTGTGTAAGGCAATGCAGATTCTCCGAAAGCGTCTTGAAGCCTTAAATGACATTGTCGTGCTGTACGAGCTCTGGCACATTCAATTTTTATCCAACTTCGTTGTTCTTGTTTTGAAAACATTCTGACAACACTTAATTTAGATCGCAAGCTAAATACAAGGATCAGTTCTTCGAGTCACTCCGAATGTGCATGACGTAGGAAGGACGAGTCTTTTTGCTAGAGGTACGGTAGGCATGTAGCTCACATGTGGTATACTCGGCATTCTTTGGTTTTTCTGTGTAGTGTTCTTACAGCAGTGTTGCCACTATTAAAGTTCCAACTCTCGTACATTTCTAACAAAACTTCAATATATATATATATATATATATATTGTTATTTAACGTTATAATTTCTAAATGCTGAATATATTTGTTTTTTAAAAACAATTAGCTAATACTTCCTACCTTGTGTTATCATGCCGTTACAGTAGAAATTCAACTACATAAACTGTGCTAAAAAATCAATTGTAATGAACACTAAAACGTAGTGTGTTATCGTGACGGGAGAAACTAAAAAATAAAAATACAGAGTTTTCCCGATATGTGTATATTTTTCCAAGTCACACAAAAAATTTATCGACTGAATACATGATCAAAAGCGGTACAGTAAGCTCTGCACCTGCTTTTGAAAAGTCGCAGCGACGAATAAATAGCGCTTTTGGAAGAAAAAAAATACTGAGAATGTGTTGCAATGTGATTGTATCACAACCACGATTTTTCTTCAAAGGCTATAGTTTATAGAGAAAATTGGGTTCGAAGTTTTCACATTATATGTTTTCTACTTCAGCTTTCTGTTTATATTTTTCCCTTGAGAGGTATTTCGAAGGATTTTATTTCTGTTTTTTGAGAGAGTGTCTATTTTCTAACCAGAACCTAGTTCTATTTCATTGCACGATTTTCAATACTTTATCAAATCCAAATAAGCGATCGCTGACATAAATCAAAATTTACGAGTAAGTTATAAATTAAGGTGACTATGTCTACAATAGATTGATATTATATTATTTAGATTTCATTTAAATCTTTTTCAACTGCTCTTAAAAGAGAAAGTGTTTTTAATTAATTTATGAGTAGTAGTTGTGCTATTCATATCAATCGTAATATTTTTTATACATTGGTAAAAAAAAATTTACTGACAGATAATATTTTTGGGGGAGATAGTCCCAAAACTTATCACATCAGCATGAATAAATTCATGAAGATGAATAACACAAATTATTTATTTTAAAACACGGTAGGAATTTTAAAAAAATTTTGTGCGGGGTCGCAGTCCAAGTGACAATGTTGATAAAACGTTTAAGGTTATGAGCGAATTTATACAGTGTTGCTTTTTTCCCATATTTATGAATAATTGCCAATGAGTGGAATGTGTATCGGGCATAAGTTGGAAGGTCGTCCCCGCAGTATTACGGCCGCGAAAGTTTATCGTTGTAGTGGCAAAATGGTAGAGAGTAACGATACTGTATTATCCATGAACGACGACAATACGGTTCTCATTATGTAATTTTATGGATCGGCATCCTATTTAATAGCATACGCTGCTTTATGGTGTAAACTGCGATTATTAGCGCTGATTTATGCGTTAATTAATCTCCGCTGCCTTAAGTTTCATCTATTCATGTTGTTTCTCGTAAGACATTCCATTATTTGAACATCAACATCATAATCGTATAACGCTGAGGAACAATATATACGCTTCAGATATTTATTGGCTCGTCTGACTATTACGGTCCCCAGATTTTAATCCGATAGAGGATATTTAGGACGCCTAGGATCGATTTTTTGTTATTCAACAATAGCCTCTAAGAAATAAGGACGGTGCCATATATACATTGGAAGATGAATTAGGGAACTTGCATTAACTTGAAACTGGATAAATTGTTAAAAGCATGCAGTAACTTGTTGAGAGTCTCTCCTGACTTTTGGAGAGATGGTAATTCCTATACTAAACACTTCTTTTAAGAATACACTGGGAATGTGTTCCTTGCAAAATTTGATTAGCTATGTGTTCGGATCAAAATATAAACCTAAGATCAACATTGAATAATATTTGTTACTTCGCATTTTATATTCAGATTTAAAATAATTATTTGAGGAAATGTATAATGTTTTGGTAATATATGTAAATATATATGACATTCAGCAATTCTTAGTTTTTGTTCTGCATTGTTTTTAATTCTCCATCCTTAGATTTTGTCACTATTGTTTTATATGTATCTTAGCAAAATTTTCTCATTAACTTTATTTCTAATCATTAAATAAATGTAATTTATTTCAACTGAGAAGGAACATTATAGAGAATGAAACGTTTAATAAATAGGCTGAGAAAAACCGATAATTGAAAAATATATTACGTTTAATTCAATGGAATTAAAATAAATTATGCTTGATATCTTAAAAACATGAAGATAAAAATTAAAAATTATATATTAATTTATTAGATCTTCTATGAACAGTCATAAAATATAGATAATTTATGCAAATTATATGGAACTAAGCCATTAACGGATAATAAAAAATAATAGCCAAAAGCTAAAAAAAATTATATTTTAAGAGATTTCAAATTACCAAAATGACAGTATAGCAAGAAAAATCTGGATTTTGGTAAAAACTAAATAATATATGCTTGTCTCTGATGTAGACTTAATCAGAATTTTTCAGCATGATTAAATAAATACTTGGACAAAAAAAGTCAGATGTTCAGTTATTATTTTCTTTATAAATACCATATATTTCGTGTATAAGCCGAAAAATTCTGAAATGTTTTTTTAAGTGAAAGTAAGGGGGTCGGCATATTATAAAGATCCTGCTCTAATATCAAAAGAAAAGTTGCTTATATATATATAAAAAAAAAAAACGTTTTTTTGTTTATATATTAAAAAAGATTTTCTTTTAGCTATACGGAAAATATTTTAATCGTTTTACTCTTTGGGTATTTTGAATGGAACCTTTATGCTAAAGGGAAAAGGGGGAAAAATCACATAAATTCTTTAAAGGTAGTATAATAGTTCGGGTGTCCGAATAATTCGTAAAATTCACATTTTTCATTGGGATGTCTGAATGGAAATTAACATCAACTATAGAAAGTTCTTCCTCCAAATTATAAAACATAGGTCGACGATCACGTGTCAGATATGATCATCTATTCTCGTTTATCTACCAAGTAAAAAATGGCGCATAGAAAATATGACAAGCACAGATATTGTGCAAGGTAACGAATGGAAAAAAACGTGTTAGAAATAAAATTATTGTCGTTGGCATTTTGCTTAATATCAATTAGGAAAATATCCCACTCCTTTTATATCCCCTATGCAACATATTTACTCTAATGGAGGCATGTTGGAAAATTTCAGGATTTTTTTTCGGCATATATACAAGTTTCGAAATTTAGGTAAATTTTTGGAAAAAAAGCACTCCCGGCTTATACACGGATAGGCTTATATTTGGAAATAAATGGTATACGTATTTTCTTTTAAAAACCAATAAAAATACTTTAAGCATATTCTACAGATGAAATATTGAAACGATCTCCATACTTACTTCTCCTAATACGGCAAATGTGTTCAGACTCGCGAAACAAATATAACCCCTCGTTTTTTGATAAACTTTTCTGTCCACGAATTCATTCTTGTATTAACCCCTTAATTGGTCTGCCGTACACCATTCGAGCCACTGAAAGCTGGCCAAAGCTAGGACACTGATATTTTCTTCTTTCTGTCCTTAATTTTCACATATTTTTAATTCTTATAGTGAAATTATTGTGCTAGTGCTTTTAAGAAATGCAGTTTGTCCATGGTACTGAAATACTTCTCCTCCGGAATTTTCTTTGAGGTGAAGGCGAAAATTTTACATTGAAGGTAGGAACTTAGATTCTTAAAAAAATTCGATAAAGAACAGGGATCAGCAAGGCAATGTGAAAGTTGTTGTTCAAGAAGAAATGAAAATTGAAAGAGAGTCCAAAAAAGCCGATATTATGCTTAATTATATGCATTAAAAATTGTGCCTTTTTTGGAACATTTTGAGCAAAAAAACTGACTGCTTAAGGGGTTAATGATATAAATTAATATATTTGTAATTGAAAGTAAAGTAAACTTCTATAAATTGTAATTTAAACCTAAGAACATATTTTATGTATTATATTGACTTAAAACAATACATTTTAAATGAACTTTAGATTATAGCACATTATATATACTACATGTCTAAAATTCTATAAAATCTTTTTAAAAAGAGCTGTTTTAGATTTATGTTGGTCTTAGTGTTTTTTAGTTTGTTTTGATTCTGCATCTCTTATGTTTTAAAACTACACAAAATTTTCGAGTTAAGGGGTAAGAGATATCTCAGATTTAACTCAAATATAGAAAGCATTACTGGTTTCAAAATTCACCATGAAACGAGCGACATGGAGTAAAGCATAGACATTTCTTCTTGATACTGAAAAATCTCTAGCAAATTGCAAAGTATTTTTTTAAGAATCTAGCATGATAACATAAACAATCTTGCAACTTTGCTTACAAAATTGCACATAATTTACATTCCATGTAGCCTGTGTTTGCTATACTTCTTTTAAGAAAAATTATGTTCACATTGTGAAAAGACAAGTTGTTAAATGCATGCTTTATCAAACCATGTAGGTGTGTGTGTGAGTCCGATGGAAACAAAAATTTTGTAAGTTGCAATAGGACATTTTGGAATATAAATATTAGAACAGAGATAAATTGTGTACCCTAGAATATGAACATATTGGAACTACTATAAAATCTCTGCTAATTGGAATTTAAATAACATAATATTTACGATTGTCCTTAATTCTCAAAAAGTTATTGATGCAAGTGGATTAGAAACAACTGCTGCTATTCCAAAGGCTGACTGATATATAATAGCTGTCACCAAATTGTTGGGTACATGTCTTTCAGTCTTCAGTATGGATTCATCAACAGTCACGTAAGAATAAAAAAGTTAATATGTGTAGAGTAAAATTTAACCAAAAGTTAACAATTGATGCTCAGAGATTAAGTTGTATTGTATTTACGATAAAAAATGCAAATTTTATTTAGATTTTAAAGTATAAGCTTCATTCCTAAATGCGCTTCAGGGTTCATTGTCAAAAATAGATGCAACGTTATCATACCAAAGGATATCCACGCAATATTTCACTGCTGTTCAAGTAAATTTAACAAACACAATGTTCAATGTTCCTCTGGTTATTAACTAAAAACGTGTCAACTGGTCTGATGAATCAAGATTTCATTTATAATCGCTGGATGGATTTTTGCATATGTCGTGCCAACTGCTAGAAAAACATCATTCCTCCGTATCAAACAATTATAATTAAAACCACTGGTACATATATTACACTCACTTCCAAAAGTTAAGCACGAAGATGTAAAATGCAAAACAATCAACAAATACTGCTTTGATTGACACAAAATTTGGCAGTAAAGTAGCATATATATTTATGCATAAAACAAAATCAATAATTATATACAGAAATGAAAACAATATTAAATTTTTGTAAGTTATCAGATAATAGCCATACTGGAGACTTAAACAGAACTATGTATAAAGTGAAAATAAACAGCATAAAATGGAAAAAAAGACATTAATAGGGTATGTGATCCCCCCTCATCTGTATGCCAAGTTTACACCTTCTGGCCATGCTTTCAATTAGGTGGTCAACCACCGCAGAATTAAGCAATCGCCATTCTTCTTGTAGAGCAGTTTCCAGCTCAATAAGAGTGGCTAGAGGTGGGAAACGTGAAGATACAGCACGGCCGAGAGCATCCCAAAAATTTTCAATTGGATTAAGGTTAGGCGAATATACTGGCCACGCCATACGCGCAATCCCTTCACTCTCCAGGTAGTCATCGACGATGTCAGCTCAATGGGGACGTGCATTATCGTCCATTAAAACAAAAGTAGGGCCAACTGCCGCAGCGTACAATCTCACAATGGGTTCTAGGACTTCATCTCGATACCGGAAAACGGTCACAGAACCCCGTTTAAAGATGTGCAGGTCGGTGCGTTATCCTAATAAAATCCCTTCCCACACCATAATGCTTCCGCCTTCGGAATGTTCGGTGATGTTATGGGGCTGATTGCGTGTTCCTTGTGTTTACGCCATATCCTTATACGCTTGTCATCTGGCTCCAGAGCATATCTTGACTCATCAGTAAACATGATATTGCCCCCAGTCTGCATCACACTTTAATCGTGCCCCTCCTGATTGGTCGGATAGAGGAACACAAACTCGAGTACCCGGGCATACAGTCCAATTCATATGTAATCTTCGGCGTACAGTAGCTGCAGATATAGCCTTACCAATGGACGCTGTAACCATAGATGTCACAGGTGTGGAGGTTGCTCTGCGCTTCCGCTTGGCCACAATAGTAATAAATCAATCTTCCGTGGGGGTTGTAACCCTTGGGCGACCACCTACGGGCCTTCGTACAACTGTCTGTGTGGTTTGGAATTGTTTCCATAAACGTGAAATTACAGAATGATGAACGCAGAAGAAAAGAGCAACATCTGTAATCAACTGTCCTGCTTCAATCCGCCCCACAGCATGCCAGCGCTCAGAATCTCCCATTCGTTTTCTAGAAGTCATAGAAACACGCATGTCCTGAAAACAAATTTTACGAAAGTTTTAAACATCTTCTATCAGCACTTACAATCAACTTCTGTAATCCTTCATAAGGTTGGCTTCTTATAAGACTGTCCTTTTTGCATATTTCTTGACATGAAAGCACGATTGGCTGTTACCTAACATATTTGCGTACTTCCATCTACCTCTGAGCGATTTGCATCCTCTTGAATTCTGATTGGCTCCCGGATATTAACATTTTCCTCTCCATGTTAACTTTTGGAAGTAAGTGTACTATTTGTCAACAATTACCATATTCGATGGTACCGTGACAGGCTTGCTTAAACTACTAGGCTTATTATCTCCATTTGTATGCTGTTCTCATAAAATGTTACGCGTTTTTTATTGGTATGTTGCATAAGAATGACTTTATGAGCATGATAGAGAAGATGGAACATTAACATGACCTCCAGTAACCACAATTACGCATAATCTGCAGTATGTGTTAGATTAGTTGCTACCGTCATATTAGCGTTGAATTGCGAAGGTACGAATGATTCACGGTAGAAAAAACCAAGTAATAATATTAGAGTTTCGCTTCCAGTCTTTCATTGAATTCCGTCGTTTCTTTATTTATACTGTCATCAGGATCATTTGTATTAACACGAATATGTAATAAAGTGTTTTAATGTATATTTCTTAGCTCTACTTCTGTTCCTAATACTAACCATTTTGACATTTTTCAAAAAATTCAAAATAAAGATATTAAAACCAATATTTTTAAAATTAGGATTTCCTAAAGATTTATATTAAAATGGCTGTAAATTTTCAAATGCGTTGAGGAATTGCAGAATTATTTAAGTATTTTCTCTTGATCGACTGAACGGATAAAAACACAGACTTTTTAAAATTGAATGAATCTAAGTAGTGCAATCAGTATTCTCTTCATCTTAAAATCGCTTAGGGCGAATCGTTGTCTAGTCTGTCAAGAATTCACTATTTATTAACTTCTTATCATAAAAAAGACGCATTAAATTCCATTTCCCTTATCAATTTTGCTTTTTAACTATTGACGACTATATTTTACAGACATTGCCTTAAGCACTTTGGATTTCTTGTATTGAAGTTATATTCATGTTTCATTGAAAACCCCTTATTTTTTTAATCTAATATTTTTATTTGAAGTTGAATCTTTTCAAATTATTTTATCAAATTATATTTAAATTATTTGCCCTTGGTGATATTAGTATACATATGATAACAAAATATGCAACTATCAATCCAAAATCAGAATTTATTTCCATTTATTAAAAAAAATACTTATTTTTATAAGAAACTTATTTCTCTACAATTTTGTGATATGAGTTTCCAATTATTCTATTTTAAGAATGCCTTTTCATGACTTTACGCAACATTTGATTTGATTCAGGCAGAGGGATTTTTTGTAATATTGCTTATTTGAAAGCTAAACTATTAGTGTTTTCAATTCTAATGCACCTAAAAGTTATACTGCTGGCCATAAAAATAGCAACCCCAGAAAGTAAGGTATATGACATAATTTCATTTATTGTATATGTACGGTATATTAGAAATCTTGGGAATGTACAGGGTTCGATATTGGTGCACATAGCTACAAGCCTCTGACAACTAAAGTGGTCGTAACCTGGTTAGGCTTTATACCTAACTTAGCTTGAATGACTCATAAGGACAAGTCGTTCCATGCTGTTTCAAGTCTACACCACACTTCATCAATTTTGGTGGCAAGAAAATGAGGGTGCTTCAGTATTCTAGCAAGCCATAGCCAGATGTTTTCAATGAGAGAGACATCTGGAGAACGTTTTGGACAAGACAATAATCGAAAAGTATACTGCTGGTCACCGTAAATACAACACCCTGAGGGAAGCACGCAAGTAACATGAAATTTACAACATGCATTAGCGGAGGTGCGATATGCGAGTGATTAGAATTTCAGCGCAGACACACATCACGAACGCCTGCCGCAACACCTCAAAGCGCTGCTTAAGGCTTGGAGATTTCGACGATTTCAAGTTCGGCAATTGTGTTTCTCTTGTGGTTTTTTCAAAAAACGATCAGTTACGTCTCGTAGAAAACAGCGACCAGCTTTTGATCAAGTATCCGAGTTCGAAAGAGGAAGAATAGTGGCCTACCGAGATTGGGGATTATCTTTCAGGGAAATAGGTAGTCGCGCCCGACTGTTGAATGAAACCAAAACACTGTAATGCGGATATGTGACAGTTGGATACAGGAGGTAGCGACGGACCTACGTGGTCGATCGCATCCACCTCAGTTCACCACTTCACGTGAGGACAGGCAAATTGTGCGCATGGCAGTGACGGATCGCTCAGTCACATCACGAACCATAGCACAGCACATTGAGTCTATAGCGCATCATTTAGTGTCTGCGCGTACCATTAGACGCCTTTTACAGCAGAGTGGTCTGTCCGCAAAACGTCCATTACTTGGTCTACCCTTGACGCAGAACCACAGACGTCTCCGCCGCCAATGGTGCGATGAAAGAAGGATGTGAGTGGCAGAATGGAAGGAAGTTGTCTTTACTGACGAGTCACGCATATGTCTGCAACACCACGATGGTCAGATTCGAGTCTGGAGACACCGTGGAGAGAAGATGCTGAACAGCTGCGTTATGCACCGCCACACTGGTCCTGCACCGGGTTTTATGGTATGGGTCGGTATTGGATATCACTCTCGCACTCCTATAGTGCGCGTTGCCGGTACTTTAAACAGCCAGCACTATATCTCCGATGTGTTGGAGCCAGTTGTCCTTCCTTACTTTCAGGCTTGGCCGCAGCCATATTTCAACAGGATAATGCGCGACCACACGTGGCACGCATTGTCCAAAGGTTCTTCGTCAATCACCAGATTGAATTGCTTCCCTGGCCGGCTCGCTCTCCGGATCTTTCACCGATAGAAAACATGTGGTCCATGGTTGCTCAACGAGTGACTCAGATTACACCCCCAGCTACCACACCAGATCAACTTTGGCAACGTGTGGAAGCTGCTTGGTCTGCTGTACCCCAAGAACACATCCAAAGTCTCTTTGAATCAATGCCGAGGACTGTGGCAGCGGTGATCTCCAACAATGGCGACTGCTCTGGCAACTGATTCTGGCAGGAACCACACTTCACAGAAGTCTATAAATTTAATCATTTGATACTTGGTCAACATGTTATCTATAAAATAAATTTTGTTGTGCTATCTCTTGTCTTTCTTGGTGTTGCATTTACGGTGGCCGCAGTGTATTTGTGTCTTGGTTTGTCAGAGCATGATGAGCAATATATGGTCTGGCGTTATCTTGTTGAAAGAGAACATCTTCGAGGTTTTAAATAAATATGGCGCAGAAAACTGCCTTAAGACTGAGAAATGCAACGCTGACTGTTTAGAATACCAGTGACGTGTTAAAGATATTGTGTGCACCCAATGTCTTTAGCACGTCTCGCCCATACCATCAAACCAGATGCAGGTTTAGTATGACGATATCAAATGCTAACAAGTCACACTTTTTCGCCCCGAGGTCTCCAGATACGCATGCGCCCAACATAATGCTGCGCATAGAACTGGAAATCATCTGAAAAGACGACGGGATGTCTCTCTTGTATCCAGTTTTGTCACCACTGTATCCACGCACGTTTTTATGCAAAAGTGTCAAAGAAAGTTGCAATAATGTTTCCCGTAGCAACCATTTGTTGTGCTTTTGACGTCATTACAGTATCTATAGGGATGCTTTTCGCAGCGAAAACAAGTTCACTTCCTGAATCATGATCCTTCCTGATTATGAAATTACGATCATGCACGGCCAACATGACAATATGTCTATTCTCTCGGGCAACTGCAGGAGGCAGTTGAGATTTTGAATGATGTTCAGCTGAATCAATTCCATGTTCTCATGAAAGTATAATTGGATTCAAACTAATGTGAGTAGCAATGTCACGATAAAAACTGGAAAGCTTACGATCCGGCCTCTACCGAATTCCTACACGAGATGGTAGCCATGTCTCCTTTTTATGCGACGTATAACACAATCTCCTCATAAAAAATTAACATTCAAATGATAATTCTGAATGAGAAGCCATTACTTAACTTTCCTTCCATACAGAGTTTAAGATATCGCTTCTCGCTCCTGATTCGTTCGATGACGTTCAATTGCTAAGCATTTGCATATTCAAGTGTTTCTTTTCTTTCAAGGAAATTTGACGTATGTTTCTTCGCTCCTTCTTGGTATTGCAATTTTAATGACCATCAGTAAAAGAGGCAGACCTGAAGTGAATGAAGGGACATAGGATTTACTTAGAATTAAATATTTTACAATTAATTCAAAAGTACCAAGCTTATAACAATTAATCCTTCTCAAGTTCTAATCAAATAAATTTTTAAAAAACACTCCTTCCAAAGACATTATTTATCTTTTGCCTAATTCTGAAGATAGTAGTACAAATAATTAAATAGAATTAATCACCCAATGAAATCTGAGTGTTAAGCTCCAATTAGTTTATTCTTACTAGTGAGCATTAAATAAATATATTTTGCTAGATATCAGATTTAAATACTTGAATTGCCTTTTCAGAAACTAAGCTTTATCTCTCAAATATAAAAGAAAACACTGATTAGAATTTAAAATCAGTGAATTTGTCAATTAGTTCTATAAAACAGCGAACAATCTGTATTTGTCTGAGTATCTCATAGGAAATGAAGTAACACTATTAAATTCAGGTTCTTAAAACACGGAAGTTAATAATTTCATTTTTTTAAATTAAAAAAAAAATGCATTGCATATCCTTTCTTTCTTAAATTGATTTCATTATCCAGCATTCAATATTGAATAGTAACATATATTCAATAAGAAATACGAATGATTTTTTGGTTAATGCGAGTCTTGAAAACCATGCTGCTTATAAATATACTAAATTCAGATGAACTCAATGCAATTTAATTAATGAAATTAATTAATAAAAATTGTTAGACATATAAAGAAAACTTAATTAAGCCTAAACCTATAAAGATCTTGAATACTACATTAAATAATTAGATAACAAAAAGGAGTTTAAGCAATGAATACAAACTTTCATGAACGACAATGGGCTAAAATATATATTGATTTTAATAATTAAATTAATGCAATTCCATTTATAATTAAATAAAGACATTGTACGTGCTGTGTATATTGCAGAACATAATGTAATTTCCTGTCAGAACTGTTATATTCTAAGTGGGGCAATACCATCAAGGAGACATTGGATATAACAAACCTAAATAAAATTAAATTTTTATTGCACATAAATTTTGTTTAAAAGGATAAAAATATGTACCTATATCACAGTATTTGCATCAATAAATTGTTAAATTAAGTGAGTTGCCTATATAAGACTTTGATCTTCCACTAAAAGTTGGTTTTTTGTTTACCTGTAAAAAGCAAAGGACGCGACTTAGAGGAAAATGAAATAAAGAAAAAGTATTCATTTCACTAAATAATTGGATGTTTAATATTTTTATCTAATAGATCTAGGGTGTGAAAGCTCAGATAGGGTTCGCATCACTTGACCGAAGTCATCAACAATAACGCTCGCGTTGTCTTTTGGTGCGATTCCCCCACTCAGTTATATACTAAAAAATTGCACTTTGGGAAACTCTTCCATAAGCCTTATTAACTTGAATAAATAATTCAGCATGAAAGTCTCACAACAAAAATATTGTGATACACAAGTAATATGTGTGTGTGCATTTTTAAATTTATTTTTCATTCTTAAAAGGAATGCAGTATAATTATTAACTAATTAGGTAAACATGATATTTTTTTTAAAAAATATTTTAAATGCAATGATTTTAGAATTGTTTAGGTCTACTTAAGAGTTTCAATTTATTTTCTTTCTGCTTTCATAATAAATCTATGTCTTGTGCAATTAAACCAACAAAAAAGCTCAACTTCCATTTAATTACTTAAATATTTGATTCGTGCTTTTTTTTTTTGTTGAAAAAGAGATTGCCTTCTTTTTTCCTGCTTTTTTTGTGTTCCAATTTCAAGAATTTTCTCAAAATGTGTATTTTTCCTCTCTAAAATCTGATTACGTGCACTAATTTGTTCTTCCAATTTTCTCTAAACTGGTGAGAAAATAGTTTTCAAGTGTTTTATTTTTCACTAAACTTAGAAAAAGTGCTTAGAATTAAATAAAACTTGTTCCGATAGTTGTTTTTACATTTTGTACAATTTTTATGTTGATCTGTAAATTTTTCAAGACAATAAATTATTTCCTATATCTCTCTATAATAAAGTAAATATTTCTCAAAAGGGAAAAAAATTTTGTTGTTGTTATTAATGCTACCTATCTGACGATGCCAGATCGAGGCCCGCGAAATTCATCGCGGCACAGGACTAGATGTACGCCTGTCGTTAGCCTTAGCTTTGAGCACCATGCAGGTGATAGAACGATTTTGCTCGATTCCACCCTAAATTTTGAGGGAGAACACCCTGGAAGTGGTCAGGGGCCTTCCGCCTCTCTTCCCTATCCACCAACCTCACGAGAGGACTTATTGTTCGACGGCTATTTAGAGCACGCCATGCCGCAAAGGCACTATACATTTACAAACATCCATGTTTTCTTCGGGATTTGAACCCAGGCCCTACGGTACATCAGTCAGCGTCGCTGACCACTATACCGGATGGGAGACTGTAAAAAATTTTTAATCAACTCAAGCCAAATTTGTATTACAAATTTATATTTGTCGCTTTTTTAGAAAAGCAATTTACCATAAAGAAATTTTTTTTATCGCGACGTCAATATATGTCAGATGTTAGTAATTTCCCTTTGAAGTAAAATGGTATGATGGTATTGAGAGATGAAGACATTTTTATTCATTTTATTTTAAATAAAAATAGTTAAATGTAATGTTAGATAAAAATTATAAATTGTCAGTAGAAATTTTTATTAAAAACGTAATGTTTCAAATTGTTAAACATATAAATCAAACAAGATTATATATGAAAGTAAGTAGTTATCAGAAATTAATGCTTTTACCCTAGAAATTCTCAGACTTTTTTTTTTTTTAGTTTTTAGAATTTCCTTGCATACTTAGAATTAAAGAATTCAAATTCTCAGAAAGTAAAACGAAATGGAAAACAGCATAAAGAAAAAAAATTGAAAGTAATTTATAAACCTACTTAATTTAATTAACTTTTAAAATGGGTTTCTTAAAATTTCTATGAGAAGATAAAGGAGAATGCAGTAAAAGTAAAAATCAATTTTTATTCAATGGATAAAAAACTCCATTTCTTAGAAACTCTAAATTTCCCAAAAACATTAAAAATAAATGGACTTTTTAGGTAAAATCTAAAAAGAGGATCTTCGTAGATTCTCAAAATGGATTTTCTCAGTAAAGATTTAAATTAGTTCAATTTCACGGAATCACATCTGATTTTTAATGGCAAATTTATTTGAATGAAAAACCAATAATAAAATAAGAATATATGCAGTATATTAAAAATTCTCAAGAAATTTTAGGAAAATGCTTCATATTTTGACAAATCCCAAAATATTATTTTGTATTAAATAGATTTAAAAAATTAAAGATTAAGATTGAAATGGATATAAAATCTGCATAAATAAAAAAGATAAATAATTTCTTATTGAATACATCAATTTAAATGAAAATACAGAGGGAAAACATTATAAATATTACATATCATAAGTAAATATTCCTTTCTTATTTTCCTGGTTGCTGGGTCAATCGGTTGACGTAAAAACATGCCAAGTATTCAAAAATCCTTTTGAATTTTGTTACGTGATGCAATACATATGATAATCACTCAAATATTTCATTTTTATAAGGTGACCAGTTTTTTTACAATGAAAAAAAGACGCGCTCCTGCGAAAAATTTAAGGAAAAAGTTACAACGTAAAAATACGAAACCTTTATTAAAATCCAAATTAAGATTGCATTCCTTTTAATTATTTGGTTAAACGAGTATTTTTCCACACATTGAATAATTATTTTGTCAATATATCATTTTCTAATACATCGGAAATTTCGGAGCAAAAAATATCCTTTATATTGAACTATATGGTAAATGCTACAGCTAAAGTATCAGCATTCAATATTGATTTCTCTCTTGTCCAAAAATCATTACCAACTGAAAAACCTCTTTCATTTTCTGCATTAGTTCCAGGGCAGCACAACGTAAATTCAACAAGAATAACTAAATTATCAAATGGAAAGCGTTCATTTGTGTATTTCCACCCATCTTTTATCAATTTCAGCATGCTGATTTACCAATTGTTCCAGTTTGTTAGAATTTAAATATATATAAATTCAGTCTTCTAATTTCTTCAAAAATAAAAAAACAAATTGCCATCGATTTCAATATCAGGCGTTTCTTTCGATAAAAACTCAACACAATTTTCTATATCTACCCAATTTACTTTACGATGAAGTAAAAAAAAAACACCATTGAAAGCTGTAATTTCCTTTGATATTTGTTTCAGGCCATTCTTCAACTAATTGGAAACATATTTGGTTCATTTCTGAATAAAGATTAACAGATCAGTCTTAGAATATTGAAAAGGGGGACAAGAGAGGACACTTTCCGAGGAAGGACAGAACCTATATAAAAAGAGGACGGTTGGTCACCTTAATATTTAAGCTCAGGGACGTAGCTACCGGCGTATCAATGATACACCTCCCCAGCATGTGTAATACTTGGACACTTTCAAATATGTTTTATTAATGTGGTCATTTTTATTTTCGTAAAAAGGACCCCCAAGGAATTTTGATTTAGGGCCCACTTAAGATTAGCTACGCCAATGTTTAAGCTTTGTGTTTATAATTATTCTCCTTTAATACAATTTAACTCAAAACTTCCACAACAGGGTTTTTTTTTTACATTTTAAACAAAGATATGTAAAATATAAGTGTCTAAACTTTTATTGCCAGGACATAATTTTTAACAGACTCTTACAAAAGCTTTCTTTTCACAAAATGTAAGCCTTTTTGAAGCAATGATATTTGACCAATTCAATAATATCACGTGCACCGTTATTCATGATAGGGACAGAAAAGAGATCTACTCCCACTTTGTCCTGCTCTTGGTATTCTGTTTAGTGTTTCGTATCCTTAGTTATTCTGTTATTATTCTGTTCGCTTGATATAGATATTTCCAATGGAATTTCTTCAATCATAAGATACGTATCTCTAACATAGAACTACATTCCCATCTCCTAATTATATATAAGACTATTCCTCTCTCCAAATACTGCATTAATCATGTTATGGCCTTAGGAAATTTTCTCGAAAAATGCATTATAATTAAACATTGTTTTGCTTCACTTCTTAAGTTAGGATTTTTTTTAATTCAATAGTTATTGAAAAATATTTTTTTATTTATTACTTTGCCTCAAATAAAGTTTCTTCATCACAGATTTGAAATTATTTCTTTGGTTCCAATACATATTAATTATTCACTTTTGCTTGTAGATGTTACACCAGCGTTTCTCAAACTGTGGGCTAAGCCCCCTTAGGGGGGTGAGCAAATTGAAAAGTCGAAAATAAAAGATTAATTAAAAATATATAGATATATTAATTTATTGAAAGAAAGTAAAAGGATATACATTCCAATATAATAAATAATAAAATACCCATGTGCACTGTAAGAATATACTTATAAATTTATCTGTGCAGTACAATACATTTGATACTTAATTTATCCATATTAAATTAGGAATGTTTAATAATTACTATATGACTTACTTCGGCTTGTTATATGCAAAATTAAAATATCTTGATAATTTTTGTTATTAATAATTTAAGTCGTATTGTAATTTTATCGTCAAAGTACATTATTATTGCTATCAATACAATGTTGCTATATGGAGAGGGTGAGCGATGAAAATTATGATTGAAAATTGGGTCGCCAATGTTGAAAGTTTTAAAGCACTGTGTTACACTCAATATTATTATCTGGTGGCATTTCTAGTCAAATCCACTTCAAAATTTGTATGTTACTTGACCAGCTGCTAAAAATTTTAATTTACTTTGCAACCACGGTCTCGCTTCCTAGCTAAATAAAATTCCCATTCCTTCACTATTCCTTGAAAAATTTTTATTCTTAATGCAATTATGTATTATAGTTTGTGTAGCTTTTGCATTTTCTACTGTTATTTTCAGCGTGTATACATGTATTATTCAATGAATCTAATGTTCCGCATAAAATAAGAAACTATTAAAAGTATCCACTTTATGGGGGGGGGGGGGGACAAAATGCTGTCTTTTTTAATTTTAATATGATAATAAAATGGTAAATATTTTTCTATTCTCTTAGAGTACGAGTGATATTAGCCTGAAATGATTTGGTAAAATTTAAAATTTAAGAAATAATTTAATATAATTTTTGAACTAGGCTACTTAATATAAATACACTCTTTTAGAAAATATAAGATAAAATAGTAATAGATGGGTAAATAGATTTGTTTTGTCCTGTTCAAATACCTTCAATTTAATAATGCGTTCTCATTCGTTTCCCTAATTTAATTACTTTCAAAAGGAATCCATCTTTTAATTTGTAAGTTTTATCTTATAAGATATCGTTATAACGCTCTCATATTTTAAAATCCATTATTGCAATGTACATAAACAATTCTCTTCAAAAAGATTTTAAAAACCTATGAAGAGTACCTAACTGTGTATAAAGTAAAACCCTCTCACCACCAAAATTAATGCATGTAACAAAATAATTATTGCGAACGGAGACAGAAGAGTTACGAGCACAGGTGACATTTGACCCAGGAGAGCGCATGGGATTTCTCTTCACGCCTGTAGCAACAGGGGGAGGCGACACGCTCCGAAGGAGGAAAAGAGAGGGTTTCCTCTAGATGCGTTTGAATGGAGGAGTCGGCAATTTGAGAGTGCGCGATAATATTTAACCTTTTTTTAGACATCCATGTAAATAGCTAAATAAATGTTTCATTTCATTGAGAAATGCTCGTCGCCACATCTTTTGTTGTAGACTCAGTTTACTGATTGTAAATGTGTTCTATTTCGAGAATCTAATTTTATATTGGACAATAATAATTCAAAAGTTTTTATTTACAACTTTATTATTAATCTTTAAAATGTATGAGGAAAATGTAATATCTGTGCAAGTTGGTTTGCATTCTTTTAGATTTTATATTATTTGAACTTTTTCTTCCCTTTTCTAATAAATTATGGGAATTAAGGGGTAAATTTTCAAATTATTTCAGTTGATCTTTAATGGAATTAAATCCTTCCTAAATTAGGTGGTTTTTGGTCTTTAGTATCAAAGGAATAGAAAAAGAATGACAGAAGTTTGAATTTATTCTGTTACTTAAGATTGTAAGTGGTTAATGATTTAAAAATGTTTTACCTCTAGAAACACATATTATGAACAGATTTATAGAGCATTAATTGACTTGAATATAGAAAATCATGTAAAAAAATCGCATAATACTAAAATTTCGCATTAGTTCTTCATTGCCAATTTCATATCATTACTTATTTTTAAATACATGGTCATTGCTTACTGGCGATAAATAGCTTATATATATTCGACAATTTTTAATTAAAAAAGCTAACAATAAATTAGTAAGAAGTTTAACATTTTTATTTTTGTTTTCAAGCTATTTTATTTTGACAGGAAAATTATTTATAGACGAATATTATTTCTAATTCTATTAGGTATCTAATTTTTCCGATGATATTTTCTTTCTCAGTATAATCGTTAATATTTACTGCAATTGTATATTTTGCATGATAATCTGATAATGCATTTAATTCCATCTATAATTGCTTAATATTTTGTTAATTACACTATATTTCTCATGATGAATTTAGAAATTTTCAATTAAACTCATTAAAATTCAATAAACTTACTGACTAAAATTTTATGCATAAAAGTGAATCTTATTCCTTTCAGTTTGAATTCAATTAAGAAAAAGAATAATTTTTGTTCAGTAATTTATCTTAAAACTTTATAAGACCTTGTGTATTAGAAATAGTTAAGGTAATTAATATGAGTTCAGTTGAAACATCAGTTCTCTCTCTCTCTCTCAAATTTCATTTCGTTTGCTTAATAAATCTGCTGTGAATTGATTTTAGCAAAGAAAAATCCCATGTTCTAATTTTTACAAATATGTTGCAAAATTTTTGTAATTTAACTCCTTATGTAATTGTATAGCTACAGTGTTTATTAATTATGATGTAAACATGAAAAACAAAAGAAAAAAGAGAATCTGTTTTTAATTAATTAATTAGACATACTAATAAAATTATTTTTTTTTAAAAAATGTCTTTACTAGAGTATCTAAAACTCATTTGCTCATATTTGAATATACGTAAAGTAAGAAAAATATTGTGAAATGTGGCTTTTGATTTAACTAACGTTTTTGTATTCTGAGTTCATAAAGGTTTCCACGGGATAATCTTAGTATGCCAAGTATCACATAGTTCGTGAAGATTTGGAAGTTGAGGATCTTGTTGTATGATGTGTGCATCCGGATGTGTTCCGAAATATTTTCAAAGGATTCATATCGGTGGAATATATTGATCATAGTCCTGACTGCAAATCATCTTACTCCGCTGACCATGCACGAACATTTTTGCATATATGACATGCAGCATTGTTCTATCGAAAGACTCACTCGCATTCGCAGGATTTACCAATGTCATGTAGGTGCATAAGTGATTGGCTACTATGAATAATTATAACCGTCTATCGATTATACTTTCCAGATGAATACATGGATTAAATTTATGCCAAGAAAACATATCAGACCCTTGTACTATTTTCTCCACCTTTATCACATTCAGAAATGGTGTCAAATATGTGGTGATCGCAAGCTGCGGAGGCCAAAGCGAAAATAAAAAAAAAACACTTTGCACAGTTACCCTCGATAGTTTTGTTGTACATTACTAACCCAATGTATCGATGGTAACTCGTCGTTTAGTCTTAACTAGACGTCACAGGAGTCACTCACTTCTCCATGCGGAACACCAGGACTGCAGATTCTACATTTATTGTGTACACACATTAAGAATCTACACCAATATTTAACGAAATCACCAGTTTCTATTATATTCCCACCCTGTGCATAACAATTGATTATTACATCTTTCCCAAAGTCAGTTAAATCGCATATTTCACCCCCTACGGCAGCATTTGTTACACAAATATGTGTTCTCGTGTGCTGAATCATCTTTATATACAATGTGCCCGCTAAATTTCATAGTCACTCAAGTAATTTACAGGCAGCAAGAGCTATAGACATAAAAGTGGGATCTAGGTAAAGTAAAGTTACCATGCGTTATACCAAAAACAAAACTGCTTACAGCGTCTTTTGCGGTTAAATTTGAAGTTAGGGATCTTGTTTCAAAAACAGTACTAGGTAAATATACGTTGTTAAATAAAGACCAAGTTATTAGGCAAATGAAAAATGTGAAAATAAAGATGTATAAAAGTGTTTTTACTAAAGTAATCTCATTGGCATAAAAATTTGCGCACCAAGAAATAATAGTGGAATCCTAATGAAACTTGGTATAAAGGTACACGTCGGGAAGGTATGCAAATAATTAGAAATTCAGCGTAATCGCGCATTGAGTAATGCTACTAGAGGACATCTAACTTCGTTTTCCTTGAAACATAAAATAGGTAAGCAGAGATGCTTTCACTGTAAATAATCTTTTGTAAAGGTAACGCTGCGATAAACATTTCGTTACACCGCATTCGAAAACAACATGAGCAGCTGCCAGAGTTCAAGACAGAAAGAATCATTGGAATGATGGAAGCTGGATGGTCAGTTCAGCGAGTAGGTCTTTAAGTAGGCCTTTCTGATTTGACTGTGAGGAGGTGTTGCGACCAGTGGACAGAAGAAACGTCCTTTACACGGCAACCAGGCTCAGGACACCCTCGACAGACCGGTAATCGAGAAGACCATCAAATCGTACGACACGCACGCAAAAGCAACTGCCCCATTGGTCGCTGTCTGGACACAGACAGCACCTTCACTAGGAGCCCTGTGTATTCCAGAACGATGCAAGACGCCTGGCTGAAAGACATCTGGTATCGCAGCGCCCATTACGTTGGTTGCCAGTGACACACACCAACCGACGCCTCTGTTTGGAGTGATGTCGCACACGACAGGATTGGACTGCAATGGAATGGAACCCGGTCGTCTTCAGCGTCGAATCTGGATTCAATTTGAGCAGTGATGACAATCGTGTTCGTGCGTGGAGGCCTATAGTGGTGAACGCATCAATCATGTCTTCGTTTTACAGAAACATACCATTCCCACAACTGACATGATGGTATGGAGTGTCATTGCTTACGATACACAATTACCGCTAATATTGATCCATTGCACAGTGACAGCCCTGAGGTACGTCCCTGAGATCCTTCAGCCACGTGCATTGGCACTCGTGGAAGGGCCCCTAGGAGCCCCTTTTTCGAAAAGACAATGCCCGTCCACATACAGCCAGGATCTCACAAGATTGACCACGCCACATTACCAACCTTCCCTAACCTGCTCGATGCCTAGATTTGTCATCAATCGAACATATCTGGGATCATGCGGGATGGCAAGTTGAACAGCTTAAGAGTTTGGTCGAACAAGAGGCGCGTTGACAGCAACTGTGGAACGAAATGTTTCAGGGCATCAGACGGAGCTTGTATGCATCAATGTCCGCTCATATCGCATAGAGCATTCGCGCTAGAAGGGTCCGATAGAGTACTAAAACTTCCGTTCATTTGTACTTTTTTCTGCAATAAATGGTCTTTTTTCTTCGATTTTCTAATCATTTACTTATATAAAAGTAGTACTTACATATGTACTACTCTGTGTATATATGTACTTCATATGACTTATTATGGGTGCGCAATTATTTATGGCAATGAGTGTAATTTAAAAAAATAATAATTAATGGATTTTTTTTTTACTGAACATTTTCCCCAGTTTAATGTTGTTAGTCACTAATTTTATAATAATATATAACAATAATTCTAAATATAGACTATTGTAACTATTTTCAAATAAAAGAAAGGTAGTTGATATCTTGGATTTTAATCAACTGCTTTCTAAAGGAAATTCTTTTCGTTCATATTGAACAAAAGTATCTAATAACGTGCCTTTCAACTACTTCAAAAAGGGAAATACAGCTTTCTTCTGATTAGCTTTGTTTGTGATATCGTAAAATGAAAAATCTTCTGAAATAACAAAGAGAAAACTCTAAATAAAAACTTTTAAACAAATGTAAATGGTTCATGTTTATTAGAATAGTTAGAAGTTTTATGATAAGGTGTATAAAGGATCTTTCTCAAAACTTAGTTCCAATATATACGTATTTGTATTTAATAAAGTGATTCTACAGAAAATAAAGCTGATTTTTCTAAACAAGCATAAGTAGTATAAGAAATGTCATCACACGTTCAAACAAAATGAAACTAATTTGTGATTATATATATTTGCATTTTATTTTATTATTTTCTTAATTTAATAAAAATACTTTCTTTTATTCAATGCTAGGTAGCATACGTGTGTATGTGCTCCATAGAAAACGAAAATACAAGACGACTTACGATAAGAAACACAATTTGAAATAAGAAATTAAATTAAGTAACAGACAATACCTTTCAATAAGAAAACGTCCAAAATTTATACCAAATAATGTAATATTCCCTTAAATCTTTTTGAGCGAACAATAACAGAAGTATACAGGAAATTCGCTTAAATACCGTCGCGCCACCTTATTTCAGAACAGGGAAACCTAACCGTTATTTTTACCTAAAACATCAGATCTTGGTATTATAAAGTGGTAGTGCGATTTAGAGTAAGATTTAATTATAGTGCCACATCCCTCGCAAGCTTCAAAGTTAACTACTATCTTGAAAAGCAGTAAGATATATGAAAAAAAGTCAATTTCAACGCAGTACAAACCTTATCCACGGGAGTTATCAGCAGATGACTTTGTTGTTGTTGCTAATGTAACCAGATTAAAACCCACGAAATTCATCGTAGCAAAGAGCTAGTTTTTATGCCTGTCGTTAACCTCCGTTTTGAGCACCATACAAGTTAGAGTAAGATTTTGCTTGGATCCCTCCCCCCCCCCAATTTGAGGGATTACTTTCTGGGGCTGGTCAAGGGTCTCCCACCTCTCTTCCTTGTCCACTAATCTCACGAGAGTACTTGCTGCTCCACGAACATTTAGAGTACCCCCTTGCTGCAAAGACATTATACATTTACAAAGATGCCGTTTCCAGGATTCGAACACAGACCCTACGTCACAGCAGCCAGCGTCGCTAAGCAAAATACTGGATAGGCAGCAGAGACCTTTACTCACATGAATCAACACTTTATTCATGATGATTT
Source organism: Trichonephila clavata (assembly GCA_019973975.1). Classification (NCBI taxonomy): domain Eukaryota; kingdom Metazoa; phylum Arthropoda; class Arachnida; order Araneae; family Nephilidae; genus Trichonephila; species Trichonephila clavata. Next base: position 162,795 of record BMAO01009452.1, read on the forward strand.
GATAAAGATATGTCTCCATATGGAGACACTTTCGTACTTTACTTTCCGTACTTAGTAACTTTCCATAGTTTCGATTTGTTGAATATTTTATGAGGAGGCATATAATGGAATTATATGTGTTTCGGAGCTGAAACAATGGGTATTTTCAACAAATTCAGATATTACATCCTGTCGAAGTTCTGAATATTCTTCTACAGTTAAACAGCCTGTAACGGGTCTATCCGCGAAAGTTTCACTAATGCTCTAGGGTAAAATTATTCTTTTTAAATGTAAGTTCAATTTAAAACCTTTCTCGTTGGAAAAGTGGAAATTTAGGCAAATGAGTACTTCTATTTAAACGTTGGCATTAGAGTAAGTGAGAATAATCGATGGTTGATAGTGTACGTTTAATAGTTGAGATTAAATTATGAAAAAGATTACGACAAATAATATTACGCAAAATATGGCTGTTATGTCGATTGTTTGTTTCATAGCTTGATTTCATCATCTTTACTCGGGATAAATAATCGAATAGCTTCAGAAAAAGCGTAGTTAGACGAAAGCTTGGAAATTACAAAGTTTTGTATCACAAACTTTAATAGCTTTCCAAAAGACAGTTACAACTTTAAAATATTTGGTGGTGATGGGCCATGCTAAGGCTTGTCACAGATATATCGTCTTTCTGGAGAAAAGGGATCAAAACCAGCTTGAGGAAAACATTAATTATGAACAGCATACGACTACGGGATGACAGAGATAGTAATTTATTGTTACTAGATGCCATCATAAATGTAGCCTATTCAAGAACTGTCTTGAAAGCTGCATACTATTGACAGGAGCCCATTGTTGCTGTGTCCTTAACAGTGGTGAAACGAACATAAAGACTGATCATCTGAATAACAGAGTTACATCGTCTTTACAATATGAGAGTCCTTTTAATATATCAAATAATTCTTGGCATCAATCGAAAACGAAGAAAAATAAGTAAATTCTTTTATCCCACAAGCATCAGGGAAAGTGATCGTTTCGATCAGGTCCTTGCGTGTTAGTGTGAGGGGCATGATGAACAACGGTTTGGTGGAATTCCACATTATTGACATAAATCCTCTTACCGAGTATCAATGCAGCGAAGTTTTCTTCCTCCCCTCACATATGTCCCTTCAAAGATGATATTAGTTCAGATTTTTTTTTATTTTTATCAAACACTAATGCACAAAAACCTAAGTCTCAAGTTGTTCAATACTTTTTATAAAGTGAAGAAATCCATAAAATGGATTGACAAGCATTTTATCCTTTAAATCATATTGAATATATAATAGATACCTAGGGGAGAGAGAGAGAGAGACGAGTGACACATTCGTATCTTCCAGAGAACACCAGACAGGCAATACAGATATTCACTGGGGAATAAGAAGTATTTCTTTTATAACTGCTGGTTAAACAACTATTAAGTATAAGACGATGCCGTGCAATCATTGTAGTAAAAGGAAGTTATGTACCTTCTAATTGACTTTGGTTTATTGTTCACCTGCTTGTCCTGTCAGTGTTTTATACCGAAGTCATTTTGTCAATAATAGCTGCATGAGTCTTAATCATTCTTGTTGGATATTGTGCTTTTTTCCTTCTTTAAGTATTAATTTCTGATTCTGGAGTATGAGTTTCATGTCTTCCATTCAAGTTTTGTGGATTTATAGTAAAATAAAATTGCATAAATTTTGTATATTCTTATATATATATTGCCTACTATATAAAATTAACTTCATGAAAAAGTTTGTAGAATGTGATGAAAATTGATACATCTGCAGAGAATGCACACGGACATAAGAAATTTTATTTGCCAGAAAATAATTTAATCACAGTTATTAAAACAAAGGTAGGATAAATTACATTAAGCCCCATGGGACACCCCCTACGAGATAGTTTGCGGATGGTGTCCTGAGAAGTGGAAGCCCCTGTAATATAATTCATCTTCTAAACTCCTTCCTTGTATTGAGACTGAGACAGATGAAAGACGAATTTCAACAACTTTTCAGATGTTTCCAATTCATTAGTGATCAGAAGACATTTCAGTCTACGAAAGCATTTAAGCATGCTACAAGATTTATTTTCTGAGGAATGTCGTGTGTCGTCTAGCTGCATTTTCAAGCGCCAGATCTAAGAAACGACAAGTTACTGAACCTCATCCACGTATCGTTGTGACGTCTTTGTACCTATGTATTCAATAGGTGACTACATACCGTGTCTCTCATGTGGCAACTATCATCCTAAAACAGAAATGATTTGCTACTGAATACAACAATCACCAATCTGTTGTCAAAGTAGTCCCTTTCTGACACCATTGCAATCCTTCGCGTCGTTAGGTTGTTGTTAAAAGCAATCATCATTTCTTTGCCTTATCCTATGTTATAACCATATTAGCAACTTGTAATTCAGTAAATTTCGAAACGAAATTTGCACATTTATGCGGCCAAATTTTCATAGTTTCACACACATACACACACATGTATATAATCTAGTTAATCTAGCAAATGTGATCATAATTAAATACTCTTTAACAAATGGTGAAATGAGAATATTGTGTGGAAGGTACATACTTATTTTTTTCTGAATAAAAGAATTTCTATCCGGAAATATTTCAAATTATTTGAAAAAAGTTTTTAAAAACATGACGCTTGAGTTTTTGTCATTTTTATGTTGTGTTAGTTGCTCTGAATTCCACATACAGAAAAAACTCTAAATTTAGATTGATGAACTATTAGTATTCAGCAACACAAATATTAAATATTTCTGTGATCTCTCTCTCTATATATATAAATGGATATTTGTATATATGACCTCGCTTCATTCCAACACCGTTCAGCCGATCACTGTGAAAATTGGCAAGTATATGTATTTTTTGTGGAGAAAGTTTTTGTGCAATCCTCTTTGTTGCAGCTCCCACCAGGTAGTGATACAGCATATTAACTTCATAACGTTTCAATCAATCGCCAATTGCCAACAGTGTTGCCAAAAATGATGCCAACTGCGTTTTATCACCAACGATTTGCTATGTTTCCATTCAATCGCCGTAATAATGTAAGAGACGGCATTTGCTTGCAAATATTACAAATTTAACATAAAATAAACACAACAGAATGTAATATTAATGTATTACACATCCAGATATAAATTATTTACACACTATTTTAAGCGTTCGGTACACAAAATTTGTAATAATGTGTTACTTTTGCTGAGCAGAGATCAGCTTAGGAAGGTGTTTTCAAAAATCGACCCACAAGAGAGATACAGTGCGTTATAAGTAAAAAAAAATCCTTTTTATCTGCTATTAAGTCTACAGACTTAAAATGTAACACATACCGTTTTTTTGTTAACCTGAGATAAGCGAAATGCTTTTTTTTATTTGAAATTCACGTAAAATAGCTGATTAAAAAATTCTTTATCCTTCAATCTGTATGGTTTAATTTTTCAATTAACCCAAGTGAAGAATGGGTATACCAGCTAGTATAATATATTAATGTTTTTAATAGCAGTGTAACGAATTTATATAAACTATAAAAGAGCAAAATTTTTGTACCATAAAATATTCGAAATAGGATTTTTTTTATCGTTTTTAGTAGGTTGTTCTTAAAAACATTAAAAAAAATTGTATCTGTAAACAATATTTTATTTCATTTTCCCGTTTTACTAAATTTACAAAATAATTTCGAAAATATGAAAAATAATCTTTCAATTAAGCTAAGCTTTCAAAATTAATTTTTCAGATTATCGTAAAATCTCAATTAAAGGTTCAAAAATGCATAGAAAAGAGCAAACCGTGCGTTAAGATCATGCATTATCTCATTACCTTGCAATACCTGAAAACCTAAGAACCGTATAGCCCTCGTGTTGTTTCAAAGAGATAGTGCGAAGTAATTTAAAATAAAATAAAATACCTAAGAACGCATTCTTCCAATCTAGCTCCTATGCATACATTAATGAGTTGTGTTATTGTTGACGCTTTAACCAATTTAATTTAATAATGAGAATTATCTAAGCATTCGTTTATATATTGAATAACGGTTTCCCAAGCGGTGATTTCTAATTTACGAAATTTGATAATGAAGCTTCTTTTACGCATTTTAACGTTTCATCAAATTAAATTTAATACTCAAATAAAAATATACATTAAATAAAATAAATATGTCATGTAAAATATTTTAAAGCTATTTTTATATGTATGTTTACTGTACATTTAAACATTTAATTATATTTCATGAAAGACGAACTTATTCATTTAAGGCCGATCTTTTCTTAAGATATATGACTACCTTTCGAAAACTTTTTAATAATTAAGTTAAAATAACTAAACAATGACTTTAATGCAATTTCTACAAAATTTTAATTGAATTTTAAAAAAATTTCTTGTTTAAACACAAGAAATTTTTAGTTAAATTTTACTGAATCGTTTTATTTACCATTTGAATTTCAGAGAATTTGTTAAATCCCATTCAGTTTTGCAGTCTCCCGGAACAATCAATATTCTTAAGTAAGTACAAATAAATGACAGTCCAAAATATCCTGAATTAAGTTATGTAATTCCAATATGTGTACCTAAAAATAATCTTTTCTGGTGGGGAGTTATAGTTCAAGACATATATAAGTGAAGGATATGTAGATTTAAATTGAAAGTAAGATTTGAGCATTTATATTGATTAAAAGTCACGAAATATTCCTTTAAACTAATTGATTACATTTGTACGTCTCTTTGAACGTTTATTTCCGCTTTTGAAAACTCCATTTCCTGTCTACTAATTATGCTTCTAATTTGGTAGAAAAAAAATATAATATTTTTGGTACCTAAAGTGTGTAGGCTATAAATTGAAATCATTAAGCTACATTTTTCTTTAAACGAGGATTTTAAGTTTCTCACATAACTTAAGCTATCAAAATTTTTTTAATGATATAATTTCAGAAAGAACGTAACTTTTTTTAGATTACTATATAACCCAAATTATATAATTTCTTGATAAAAGAAATTTCTAATTTAAATATGCTTATTAAATTTTTCGTACGAATTTTATTTGCAACAACTGCCTCTTTATTAATCAGTTGTGAATAGTTATGCTGTTATCGTATTAAAATATTGAATTTAAAATCAGAGCAACGAAATATCTTACTAATCATTTATTTTATTTTTATGAAACAGTATTCATTGTTTTTCATAAAGAGTAAAAAAAATTGATATTTTTCAAAATTTACAGTACTTATAAAGACCTATCGATAAAGGTATATTTTAAACTGAAAGAGAGAATGTAAAATTCATATCTTGGCAAATTTTCAAGTAGACTATCTCACTACCGAAAAGCCAACAACATTGGTATTTTTCAAATTTTACACTATTTATATAGGTACATTATTTATAAAGATATTATATTTTAAACTTAATGCAAAATTCAAATATTGGCACACTGTCAAGTAGATGGTTTCTCTGAAAGCCAGCAACAAACGAGAGAAAATAATCACCTTGATTGTAGCTCCTCATGCACGAAAGTTGAAAATATTGATATTGACTCCATTCCATTCATTTATTTCAAAACCACTGTAATACAAATACAAGCAGAAAATATCCAGCAAAATCAATGATATAAACAAAGAAATCGGTATAAAAAATTGAGTTTTTCTGAATGGAGATGTAAAAACAAATTTTTTTTTTAATTTTCTAGATCAATTTATATATACATTATCAATTACAAAAATAAAACTTTATATTATCCTCATATCACCAATATTAGTTTGTAAATAGCTCGTTTCAATGCACGCTATTGCTTATAAGAATTATTCAGAGAATGTAATTTTCAGGTTTTGTATCAACTAACACAGCAAAAAATATTTTAAAATTTACAATTTTTTCTGATTTAGTTGAAAATGGATACTGCTTAACACAATTTGAAGCAGTATCAATCCCGTATTGGTTGATGTGGAAATCTTCCTGTTTATTGATGTTCCCAGTGGATCCCAAAGCAGTAGGAATGAAAAACCATTAAATCAAAGTAGAAAGGATAGCAAACTGATATTCTGAATAATTCACTTTTATTAAGAAGGTTGTTCAAATGAAAGTGATCCGAGTCGTACATCCAATAGATGCTTACGGACAGAAATGAGACAGATACATAGATAGAAACAGCAATATTTAATGAGTGAAATGAGTACAAAGTTTCAAAAGAAATTACCCATGGCGTTTAGGCAGGTGTCACACGGCTTAGGAAAGTTACAAATTTCGTTCGCGAAGAAAGATTTCAGTTGATCATAGAACCAGTTCAAAACTGCAACATTTACGTCATATTTGGAGTGTAATCGTTGACCCATTTCGCTTTTCTTCAGTGGTCCGAAGGTGTGATAGTCGCAAGGCGATATGTCTGAACTATAAGCTAGATGTTCCAGGACTTCCTGCTTTTTACGGACCGGTACCTCGACACAGCTTGATGACATGTGGACTTGTATTGAGTAAAATGATGAAATCTGAAGACAGAATTCCTGGGCTTTTGTTTCTGATAGCCTTATGCAGCTTACCAAGCGTTTGGATGTACCGTTGAGCATTGATGAAGACGTCCAGCTCCTTAAACTCCAGCAATAGAGGTCCCTACATATCGAAAAATAATTATCAAAAAATGCCCAATGACCCAGCATTCTGTGAGCGCGGCCTATTTGGCGCCGCTCCGTCACCGTCTTGCTTACCTAAGGGTGTAGGGGGGAAACAAAGCATCACCAGAAAACTTCCATAATAACTATTATTTTATTACTATTCAAACACACTTAATCACTCACAAGTGAAACTACAAAAGGAGACCCTAGGAGTGATATATAAAGAGAGCCATCTATTCTAAGTGAACCACTCTAAGTAAACAAGAGTTCAAGGGAACAACTCTAAGTAAACACGTCTAAGGGAACAAGCGCAAGCGATCTGATTAACTAAATCTGATTCAATCTATCTTAGATTCTAAATTCACTAATTTATTATCTTAGCAACTCCTTCCTTAACTCGAATTGTGACAATTCAATACTTAATGAAATATTCTCACTTACGAATCACCACAACAGCTCTCCTGCTCCTTCTATCTTACATCTACGAAACCTAAATTTTATATAGTCAAACTAATTCAAATAGCAAGGTTTCTTCTTGAGAGACTGTGAATTAACGCGATTGCTGGCCCCAAAGTTTCCCCAAGAGGATTAGTATTAAGGTAGCGTATAGATCCGTCACAATTCTCCGATGAATACTCCGACTTACACCCTTTCAGTGTTAAAAAATCTCTTGCTGATCATTTTGGACGTAGATGTATCCCCACCAGCCACTTTTAAATGACTGTCACGTCTTTAGGAATGCAATTATCACAAATCTGCGTGCGCCCACGCGTGTATGATACACATCCTCACTATCGCATTTGTTTCACGAAAGTACATTGAAAACTATTCGCATGCGACGCTTACGCTATAAGGAATGCGATATACAGACAAGACAACAAATAATAAGGAAATGGTTGCTTTTCTGAAATGGGAACGAGAAATCTTCTAATATCTTCTAATAGCCACTATAATTCAAGAATGAGCAACTGTATTTAAGACAGTACTAGCGTGGCAATTTGGCGACATAATAATTATTCTCTTTCTTATTGACTATTTACATGTTATTTAGCAGTGACGTTTGTTTGTGGCTTTGAATTGCTCCCCTCAAAGTGCCAATTTGGCTGGAAAGAGGAAAATCTGAATTAGAGAGGATAGACTTCGTGGATAGCCACTTGTTACTATTTTTCAACAACGAATTTCCGTGATCCGTACCATATACTCTTAAATTATATTGTTCTAAAATTTTGAGTACTTTTTTTCATAAGGTTTTTGACAATAAATGTCTTACGAATTCTATGCAAAATTTAATTGTGTTAAGATGTATGACTTAATTAATTTTCAAAATTAACTGTAAAATCCAGATTGTTTGACTAATCTATTAAGATTAGTCAAACTGTGCAGGCAAAAAGAGATATGTTATTTTTTTTAAAAAAAATTTTCCTAAAGAAGGCAGCATAAACATTTTAAGGTTTCTTGGATTCAAAAAATCATTGGAATAGAGGTGACAACAAAGGTTTTTCACAAAAGATTCATTATAGAAATTTCTCTAAACTTGAATAGTGCAATTTATACTGACATAATAAAAAATGCATTTTAATTATTTAAATGACCGAAGTAAGCTGAAAGAAGAAATTTTTGTCCCTTTAATTTTTTTATGCTTGTGTCAGCTTTTGTAATGCTAATTAAGTACGAGAGGTATATTCTTTCCTTAATATTTTTCAACTACATATATTCAGTAATACTGTTTTTTGCAGCAAAAGAAAATGTTTCTAAGAAAAACTTTCTTTTATAGACAACAAACACTTCTAAATTAAAAAGGATATTCCATATCTGCATTATTTTTAAAAAAAGAAAACCATCTGTCGTTTTTTCTTTATTTAGCTCATTGTTTCATTTTAAAAATTACAAAGATTTAATGATTGAATTCTAAAAGGTTGATCTAAGGTTATAAAGCTCAAAATGAATAATTATCTTCAAAAACTTCAATTAAAAATGTATATATCTCTCTATATAAAAAAGTTTTTCGTGATGCTGTAGTAAATTTATTTATAGAAAGAATTACACTAATTACTACTTTCAGGTAAACTGCGTGTTTAGGATTCACCGCAAGTTGCCCATTTTGAAAAACAAGTTTCCTTTGGCACCATTTGTGAAAGGATTTAGCACCAAAAATCAGGATTTCTACTAGGACTTTCCCCAAATCCTATTTTAGCCTCAATCCTTCATGACTAAGAAAAAAGCAACATTTTAACACGCTTTTATAAGCTTCACTTGTTTGAAATGGAATCTGTGAACTCTATTTTTATTCACTTTAAAATGTAAGATTAATTCGAAATTTTGCACATTTATCAAGGACCTTGTCTTGACAGAACAATAATTTCATATTTTTGTTCCAATGTCCTGATAAGGATAATAAGAATTAACTATCTCCAGATTTGGCGACTAATTCCAGATTTGGGGACTAAAAGATTACGTTACAAATATAAAAAAATTGCTTTATATGAAAAAGAGAAGGGTGCGTCAGCAATTCTTACCATAAAAAAATGACCTAGTTTATCTGAAAATGAAAATTAAAAAAAAAGACTTGTGCATGTGAAAAAAATTATTTATGTTTCGCTAATCTCAGACATGAAGACAGTTTTTCTAAATTATCTTGTCGGATCTGGGGAATGAAGCATCATTCATTGCTTCATTTTACCAAAACAGTTGAGAATTGATTCAGAGATCTCACCAGATTAAATAATTTTCCCAAACCTTCGATTCAAAACAGGTACTCTTATGTCTAATGCTGATGCAAGTTTCAGAGAGAATATTGAGCTCTTTTTAGTGTAAAATATCATCGAATTTACTCCTTCTTCCGGATGAAAGATTTCAAACTTAGCTCTTCCAGATTTCATTCAGTTGTGGCTGATCCTACATTTTGCAATCATTGACGCAATGATAGGATGCCAATGAGCATACCAGACTCTGAAAAATGACGCATTTAAGATTAATTCATCAATAAATAAATGATGGTTTAAAAAAAACATGCTCTAATGGTTAATCGAACTAAAAAGTTAAAAAAAAAAATAACTCTTAATATAAGAATAAAATGATATACGAGAAAATTAATGTCATTGTGGTAAAAGCTTGGGGTGCTTTGTATTACATTTTTACACTAACTCAGCATTTCGGAATAGAACTAGTAAGAAAATATAAAAATTGATATCAAGAATTCCACCTTTTTACCACAATGACATTAATTTTCTCGTTAATCAATTTATTCTTATATTAAGAATTATTTTTTACTTTTTATTTCAATTAACCATAAAAGCGTGTTTTTAAAAATTTTTAAACTATAATTTATTTAATGGCTTAAGTGTAGAGTCACCCACTGCTTGGCATGATTTATTTTATTAATTTTTTCCCTAGATTTATAAGCGTGCCATTTGTGGTAACCGAGCCGATTTGGGAGCTGTGAAGGAGAGATCGTATCGGTGCATTTTCGCGCACGCCCAGTACGTTTCCTAGATTGAGAATAGTTTTGTTAAATTTGTGGTTCCATGGTTGCTAGCATTATTTTATTTATCTCTTTCTATATAAAATAGTTTTTCGTGATGCAATAAAAAATTTATTTGTACGTAAGGTATAGTTAGTAAAAGAGGGTCGTACAAAGTTGAATTTAACTGAAGAGGAGCATAAAGAACAAATTCTGTGAAAGAAAAAACAAACAAAGTGTACGAAAGACAAAAATTTTTAAAATTGAGATTAGTTGAAAATTAGAACTACATAGTACATGTAAATTACAAATGTTCAATTTTAGCAAAGAGTATGAGCAGTTGCATAATTTGCACAATGAGAATTGGTCCACCGTTAGGTGTACAGGGGATTTTTATTTTTAGTATTTTTTAACAAAGAAACAAAATAAAGGAATTTATGTGGAATTGCTATTTTAATTCAATCTATTGCATTATCTAATTCATTTGTGGAATCACCTACATTATCAGGATGATCGTCACTAGAAGCTGAAGCTTGGAGCTGTCCTGGATTTTCTTTCTTTTTAACGAGTTGAATTTCTGCCAAGTCAAGTCTTCAAGTCAGCAAGTATTTTAACTCTTTTAAGTTCTCTTTTATGTGAAACTGTAAATTCTTTGTCCCATTATGTCCCTTTTCTCGTGCTGCTAAATGTTTTAAAAGACATTTTGTTGGCTAAATCATAACTTAATTTGTCATTCATTAATTTACCTGGGGACTCAAACTCCGAAATTTGTTAACCTTCTCATTTGAAACCCCCTAAATTACCTTTTACAAAAAATATGAAATTTTTACAGAATGTTTAATCTTAAGGCAATTTAGGTAAATTTAAATGTTTTAATTAAAGCCTGCCACAGAGCTTTGATGATGCTATCTGTTTTGTAAAAAGATAAACAAATGTCTCTTCTTTTCTAAGTTAAATTTATTTTCAACTTGATGTTTCGTTATGTCCCCTTTTCCTGTACAATTAAATGTTTTAAAAGACATTTTGTTGGTTACATTATAACTTATTTTGCATTCATTAACCTACATTTATAGGTACAGGTGGTCATCAAAATGATGGAAACATATTTGTATTAAAGTGACATTTTTGAATGCGCTTCGTAAGCGCTAAAATATAATAATGGCTCTATCAGTTTTTTTTCACAAAAATAAATGTATGTATTCTGGTAGCATGTGGTGGGTGTATTTAAGTTCTGTATGTCTTGGATTTTTTCGAAATCATAAAATGTTGGACCTCTCCGATTTTTAGAGGCCATTTTGTAGGAGCCTGTCTAGTTAGAACAAGTGTGACCGAAACATCCCAAATTTTAGACCTTTCTAGAGGTCCGGTGTCTGCAGTCAAGACAGCATAAACACAGCATCGCAAGAAAAGTTCAGCAAAGCCAAATAGTGGGCTGAAACAGAAGCTCATTGAAAGAGATTGACGGTTATTGAAGCGAGTTGTAATGTCTAAAAAGCAAACAACTGCAGCAAAACCTGATCAGCATCTGGATTCTCCAGTGTCAATAACAGTTAGCAGGCGCCTTCATAAACAGAAAATTCATGGCACAGCAGCAATTCCCAACCCTCTGGTCACAGATGTTAATGTCGAATGTCGTCTACTGTGTTGTCACAATCTCAAAACCAGATCGATTGATAAAAAATAAGAAAGTAATATGATCTGACGAATCGTCCTTCCCAATTTTCCGTATAACAGGACGGGTGCAAGTTTGGATGACACTTACCCAATCGTATAATCATAATCCCCCCCTCCCAACTCTCAAGCATATGGAGGTGTATCTGTCATGATATGGGTAGCCATGTCGTGATTTTTTTCTGGACCAATCCTAGCCCTGAAAGGAAGAATCACTGGTGAACAGTATAAATAAATTTAAGCTCACAAAGTTCATTCTATGATCCAAATTTGTTTCCTGCAGGAGATTTTTCAGGATGGTAATGCACCAATTCATGCAACATAACTCATCCAATCACGGCTTGATGAACACGAAGATGAAGTTAAACATCTACCTTGGCCTGCACAGTCACCAACCTCAATATAATTGAACCGTTATGTTCTATTTTAGAATGTTCATTACTGAATCGATATCTTCCACCGGGATCTCTCCGAGAACCTTCACAATATCTCCATGAAGAATGGTACAATATTCCTCTAAACACTATTCAGCACTTGTATGAATCGATTCCTAGGCAAATTCAAGCTGTATTACATGCCAAAGGCAGTCCTATGTCATGCTAATAAAGGATTATTTATAAGTCTAAGGCGTTTTCATTTTTTATAACCATCTGTTTATATTTTGACATAGCCTATTTTTATTAACGCTTCATTAGAACAACGCGAATATTATTGATTGTGAAGCTCCTTACTGTAAGTGATTGTCAAATGAAGAAGACACATCAAGGTTTATTTCTCAGCTTTTTAACTTTAACAGGAGGGTAAGAAGAAACATTGAGAGTGATCATTAATTCTATTCTATATATACAACTCCGTCTTATATGCAACTGTATCATAATAGAAACTTTAAAGGAATCATGATTGAAATATTTGACCCGATTTCGACATCGTCTAGACACAAAACATCAAATGCATTGCAACTTCTTACTGCGTTAAATATTCATATAAACACAAAAAAAATGTTGTTTATAAATTTCAATACTTAAAAATATGGCGTTTTCACATATTTTGTTTATTTTTATATGTCTGAATATATATTTATATATATAAATTATGAGCCTAATCATATTTTCTTAGCACTTTTCAATAAACTTAACCTTTTATAAATAATAATAATTTATGTACTTGAATGCAAATGGTAAGAAATACTTTAAAAGTAATTTTCTTAAGCATGTTTTAGTAATATCTGTTCAGTATACCAAAATCAATATACAGCGTTTTCGAATTTGTTGCAAAGGATATGGGCCATTGCTTCAAAAAAAGAAGTCTGAAATTCCATAAACCTAACTGTGTAGAAAATACGCTGTAATGCTAATATATATTATTTAAACAATTAACATTAAGCGACAAACTACATCTTCAATAATATGTGTTTAAGCAGGAAATATTGTGAGTTCTAGAAAAAAAATCAATATTTTTAATTAGTTATATATTCAGTTCAATAACCATAGCACAGTTCAAAACAAAGTGTAAGGCATTTTTACTTACTTTATTACCGAAAAGAAGTCAATAACATGAAAAAGGACAAATAAACTAAATAAAAACTCAGAATTTTGTTTATGTATTGATTGGTGTAGAATTCAATTTTTCAAGAAAATAAATTCCTATTAAATGACATTAAATCGAACATTTTATTTGAAACATAATTTAAAGATCTAATCTCGGAACATTATGCACAAGTTAAGCTTTAGTTTCTCTTGAGTTCACTTGAGTTAATTAATTCCCTGAACGCGTAAATGTTCTTATTAAATCTTGAAAATTAAGATGCTTAAACGGTATATTTAAAAGATCTGCACTTAACCCTTAATTAACTGTATCGTGAAGGTTTCTGACTGAATGAGCTTTCTTTATTTAAAAACATAAAACCAAATAGAATTCTTAGAATAAACTTCAAAAGAGTTTATTGAAGGGAATTTGATTTCACTTGAAACCTAATGTTTAATATCTATCCAAGAATCTCCTTCAATAAATGAAGAAAAACATTTAAGCAACGCAGCATTAAAATCTAACTACTTAAGAGCTTTGCTTAAATTCAATTAAGAATAAACAAAGAATGTTTACTATTGTACAAAAAATATATCTATCAATCTCTTTCTATTTCTTTTTGTTGTTCAACGTATTACGTTCAATAAAAATGAAAAATAATTAAAATCATGAATTGAGAAATTGTATAAGAAATCAAATTTCAGAAAAGGATCAGATTATTTTGAAGGTTTAACAGTTTTTTGTTGTAATTAATAGAATTTTTTAAATGCTAATTGCTTGGACTATTTTTACAAAGAAGAAAAAAATCATAACTGTGTTAGTTTTCATAAGGATGGTGAGGGACAGCTAAGCATCGTGAGGTTTGTTTTGGTGAGATTCAAATTGTTTAATGAATTTGAGATTTTAATCAATTGACAACTGTTTGCGATAATAAGGATTGTTGCATGTTAAATGGATTTAAGTGTAAAATTCTCCTCATGATGTATGACTATGTTACAAGAAGCAGCGGCTCATATGTCGTCTTAAATGGGAATTGCTGAACGCTTTTAAAAAAAACTGCTCTTTTGCATTTGCTCTTTATATTCAGAAGAACCAGACATATCCCTCACTCCCTTTGTAATTTTTAAGGTTCTCTCAGTTTGTATTTATATATTCTATCTTAAAAACCCACTTCGGTAGGTATTTTGAGTGTCTTAAAGATTTTGGAAAAGAACGGTTGGACTTAATTGGTTAAACGGTTGGACGGTAATTCATTTCTTCACATGACATTTATCTGATTCGTATTCTCTCTCAAAAGAAACTATATTCAATCATTAACTATGTTCGGAACCAGTATAGCAATGACATTTTAATTCTCCGATTCTGTATTATTTCAACACCTATTTCCGTTCAGAATTAATTCTATCATGAAATAAAGTCATTGGAATTCTTCTAAGAATTACGTACACAATACGAAAAAAATTACGCTTAATTTGGTGCCAGCTTTATTTAAGCAATGTGTAATGCATACGAAAGAAAAATTGTTCTCCACATCCAACTTGCACTCCTTGGACGTTCATTTTACCTTATAATAGCTAACATATTAGCGCTTTTTTTTATTAAATATGGGGCAAAAATTAATATCTACATTGTGGCAAGATTTCCAACCAATTTAATATTTATAATAATGCACTTGCTATTATAAAATCTGGTAAATATATTCTTTCATTCTATATATACTAGGAAGGGGGGGCTGGTGGTATCCCAAATTCACTTGACAGCGGACTAAACCCCATTATGCAAATTACACAGCTGATCATACTCATTGCACAAATTGTAAAAACAGTAATTTATACGTATTACGTAGTTCTAATTTTAAACTAATCTCTTTAAAAATTTCTGTCTTTCATAAACTTTTTTTTTTTTGCAAAATACAATCTTGGCGCTTCTTTTCAGTTAAATTCAACTTTTTAAGACTAATTTTTGTCAACTATACATTATGTATAGATAAATTTATTATAGCATATAACGAAAAACTTTTTGTTATATATAGAGAGATTTATATATATGTTTTTCATGTTACCACATAATGGTTAAGATATTAACGCTACTTCTATCATATATGGGGCAAAGAAGTGATATCTACAATTCGGTAAGATTTCAATTTATATGTATATATATATATACAATCAAGTATTTTTTTCTATTTATATATATGTATATATACAATCAAGTATTTTTTCTATTATATATATATATATATATATATATATATATATATATATACTAGCCACTACCCATGTGCTTCGCTGGGGGAATTCATGATATTGTATGAAAGACTACATAGTGCTTTTAAATTTCTGATATCTAAATCCTGGCAGTAAGCTTTCGATTGTATTAAAAGTCACTCTTATATAGCTACCCGCTCTCGATTTCAAAAGGACAGGATTTGAATTTCTAAGTATTTATCTTTCACTTTCACGCCCCCGTACCTCCTAGGGAATCAATTTCCGCAAACCTCTTCTTAACGGATGTCTACACAACAAAAGAAGCATGCTTGGCGAATTCAAAATCGGTATGTTTTCCGGAGATATCGCCATGAATGAGTGAGTGAATCTCTTTTCTCGTGTATACGGATCAAGGCCAGATTATTGGAAAACAAAGGTTAAACACACGAGTGTGGGCGAAAGTTTGTCGCAACAATTGCTAGAGGCACGGTAAATATAGGGAGGTGCACCGTTTTGAAAAAAGGAAAATAAACGTATCTTGAAAGTACGAAACGTGTTTGGGAAAACAAACATTGTCATGTCCGGATACCGTGTTTTTCAGTGCCGGAAATTTAATATTTTTTTCTTTTATAAGACATTAACGCGTTCTCTCTACAATATAAAAGAAATCCTGAATTAATTTCTTATAACATGCAATATTTGTCGTAAATAAGTCATCTTTTTCTATCAATATCTAATAAAGTATTCTTTAATAATTATTTTTAAGGAAATGTTATTTTAGCACTCTTATATCATTCAAAAGTTTCTTTTAAATTCTGTTGCTGTAAGGTTTATTCCTTGCTAAAATATTATCTTAAAATTCTGTAAATTCCCCTTACACAGTTTTCTTTTAAATGTTAAGCACTTGGGATTATTACTTACAATGTATTTATTTTTTTTTGCCGCCATCCGTATATGTCATGAAGCTGACTGCAGTGCCGCAGGACTGGTTCGAATCCGGAGAAGCATGATGTTTTGTTGTAATCCTTTCTTCTGTCTGTGTTGTTTACCCCGTGTTATACGTTCGGTGGTGCACGGGTTATAAATGTAAAAAAAATGTATTTATTTATATCAAACTGTTACAGATGTGGATAAAACGAAGTCTCTTTTATGGGCTCGTAATTTGTCTTTTTAGGGACTGAAGTGAATGCTTCATCTGCCAAATCGATTAACTCCATAAAACAAGAAGTTGAGAAAAATAAAATATTATATATTGTTTTTTTTAAATTCTTTCTAAATTACAAATTCAAAAATACGTTGTAGACTGAATTACTCCAGACGCATCTTTTATCTTACGTTATATAGAAAGTATAAGATATAGAATATACTTGGAGTAATTGTTAATATTAGTACATTTTTTTCGTGATTAAGGGAGTTAATCACAAGTGAAAGAAAATTATTAATTCTATAACTCAGTCTTTGAATTATTTTTCTTTTACAGAAAAAACCTCATTATAAAAAAATATGTTTTATTAAAAATTTTAGAAAAAATGAATAATAAATATTATGTTACTGTTACATAATATTAATAGTTTTATTACTTTGTTTAAATTTATTTATCATCAATATATATGATGTCTTCATTAACTACATTTGAGTTCTTGGCATGACGATTTGTTCTTAAAGTTTTATAATAGTCATGTTTAATAAGAAATGAATTTTAAAAGGCTCATCAAATCTTTCCTCTTTTCTCTCGTCACAGTTCTACCTGTAAGATATAATAAAGGCAGGTTTGCATTTATTAGAGATAGTGGTCTACCTGCTGCATATTTTCTGATGTTGACTGGATTAAATTCGGTATGGTCGTTTAAGTCACAATCGAATTGTATGAGGAGGGCTATCGACTTTTCTAATTTTATCTAGAGCATTTTGAGTCAATTAACTGGTATACATATAACTGTTACCTTTCTGTTAATGATAGAATTTTCTATCATTAACAGAAAGGTATGTGCAGGTAAAGAAAAAGTCCTGATGCGTCATCTCAACCAAATGAAACACACATACACTCACACAATGCTTTCTTTTTACAGGTTTTTATTATATTATAGTGATCATCTGTCCTTTCTCCCCCCCCCTTGAGATTTGATTATAGAAAATTGTGAATCATTAGGCTGTGTCCTCTAACCAGAATTTTTTTTCAATTGATTCAGCTTGTATTTCTGTACTTTAAAGCAATTTCAATAAACTTAAAATAATTTTAATATTTCTGTTTTGTCCCATACGTGAATATAAATATAGGTTATTATTTTTTTACAGTTTTTAGCACAAATAGTTATGTACTTTGCTAGACATGAAGAAACTTCCTGAAACCCGCGAGGTCCTTCAATTTCTGACGAAACGAACATGTGACTAATGTGAGAGATAGCTGCTCTCGTCTAATGGGAACCACTAAATTAAACGAACAACTTTCAAATGTCTCCGAAGCAGAGTAAAGGAAGTGCAGCTGGTGAAATCAGATTGACTTCTGAAAAAAATTATTTATTTTTCAATGGCTAAAAATATTTGTCTTTTAATGGTGTTAATACCATACTATTAGAGAAATTTGTTTTGAATATATACAATCAGGAGACAATCAAGTACTTTCATATTAAAATTTAATCAGTTTAAAAAATGGAAATCGATTTGGCACGTGAAGCACCAAATAAATCTTTAAGAATATAATTTTTTACTGAATATCACAAATGAATATTTTTAGATTTCTATCTTAAACTTCGTTAAAATTACAAATTTCACTTTAAAAACAATTTTTCGAAACACTAGTTCAGTAATTAAAATACTTGTAAATGTTTCAGAAGTAATCGAAAATTTATATTATATTAAAGACGTCTCTGTCTCTCTCCTTTAAATCTTATTCCCTAAAACTATAAGCTTTAATTTTTGCATTTAAAAAATATTTTAAAACTAGCCTGTTTATTTCTTTTATTTGTTATTTAAGTATTTATTTATTCAAAAGCAAAAGAAAGGAATTTGTAAAATTGCTTGTATGTGTGACTGTATTTAATCAAAAGCATATTACAAATATTAATATAGTAGATTCTAATATTTTTTTAAAAAATCTGCAGCCTTTTATTCCTATTCAAAGTTAACTTTAGAGTATGCAATAGATTATAACAAAATTTTAACACTTAATTTTAAGTAATCTTTGCAAGATAGGTTAGAACTACTTTTTAAATGCAGGCATTTCTCTGAGAGGAATAGAAATATATAAACCTATTAGTCCACGCATTTAAAAGATTATGATTCCTACTTCTTCCTATCTAGGTAAAAAGAACCTTCAAAGCGAGTATGTTTACTTTCCTCAATATTTTATTCACAGTAAAATTGAAGAAAAATATGCGTGTTTACTTTACAAAGCAAACGCTGCAGAAAATGCCTGCGGGTAAAATATGACAGTCGGGTTGATACAATTTTGTTTTTCAGTTGATCCAAGGATATTTGTTGACAGTTAAAAGTCATCAAATATTTTTTTTCAATTTATTACAACTTAAATGTATGGGAAAATTGAAAACGGGGAATCAATTTTTGGGATCTAAAAATATTACTCTTCATCATAAGTTACTTAAGCTTTGGATTCTTAATAATAAAGCCTTATTACGTCTATATTCTTTTGAAATAACTTATATATATTTCAGAATACGAAAGTATGTGATGATCACTTGTAAGTATAATAAATTAGCATGAGCAAATAATAGTATTAAATAAAAGTTTCTTAAATCAGTTGTACAATACCACGCAGGATATTTTTATAAATACGCTAGTATCCAAAAAGTTAAGGAACCAACAAATTTTCGAGGATTTTTAAAACTGAGGAACCAAACTTTTAAAAAACAGACGATAAACATCTTTTCGTTGAAAAAAAAATTCGTAAGCATAACAAAGCAAAAAGTGCTTTTCTTAAACATTGTAACAAATAAAACATTTCTCGATATGTTATGCAAACTGATATATCATAGGTTCTTCAAACACTACTATGTTCGGTTTTAGATTCGCTAAAGGCTTGCGATCAGTTTCGAAACTTTTCCAAACTATACCACAAACACAACATCTGGAACATGTTTTACGATGAATATCTGTTTGGGAGATTAGAGACAGGCTGATCGCAAGTGGTGGTATCAGGATGACTGGATTTGTACCTAAATGTCGTTTTCAGATTATGAAACCGAATCTTGTAGACCGGATCAATGAAGGCACTTAAAATCGACCACAAGCCAGAATGACTTTTACTTGACTTTAACTGTTAACGCAAATAGTAGATGACAGCTACTGAGCTTGCAAATGTGCTCTCCTCTCCACCACGTTCGTTAGTTTCGTGGTATACTGTTTACCGAAAACTTAATGAGGTAGAACTTTAAGTCAGAAAATCAATGATCTACATTCCACTAACTCCAGATCATGGTAGAGCCCACTTGACATGGTACAGACATCATCCTTTGACACGATAACAGTAGGTATGTGTTCTCTTCACTGACGAGTCATGATTCGATTTGAACGCTGATTTTCGAATTCACATATTAAGAAAACTAGGAATTTTATACCATCCTTCTAACAATATGAAAGGACCACGTTATGGAGGTGGTGGGGTTATGGATAGAACCGGTGTTAAGTTGGTTGGGCAAACAGAGTTGCACCTCTCTCAGAGAGGCTCGTGACTGATCTGAATTGAGAGATGAAATTTTAGGGCCGGTCACAAGGGTATTTAGAGGGGCAGGTTGACCCAGGTTCATTTTATGACCTTAAGTATCTTCTGCGTAGGGTTCAGATGGTCTACTAATATTTTTCGAAAAGTAATATATTTAGAAGATAAAGAAACCAGCTAGATCTCTGGACTTGATCCCATACAGCATATCTTAGATGCTCTTAACAGAGCAATTGTAACTCTACAGCTTCTTCCTAGAACAATCATGAAGCTAGTGATGTAGGAAGGAAATAAAATATAAGTAAACAGTCTTATAAATTGATTGCGAGTTCGTTATGAGAGCTACACTGTTGTTGAGAGAGATCACACAGCCTAAATAAATTTTCCACAAGTGTAATCTTGCTGCATCAATTCTGGAATATCCTGCTTTTGTAAGCATAAAACACAATCGTGAACAATGGTCATTAATTTTTTATTATCATTTTAATATACAGATTTGGCATCTTCATGTCAAATTCCTCTTGAAATTGGTCCAATGTTTTTTGAAAATTCTACGAAATTGTGTTTGTTTCTTGACTTTCACACACCACAGATTGTATTTTCGTGGAACTGTTTGTGAGTTAAAATTAAATCTTTAAAATACAAGATTTAATATAAAACTCTCAAAACTATGAAATGAATAACAATTTTATGTAGAGATTTCTGAACAGTTATCCAAAAACCGATGGTTATTTCTTTGAGCAGAGTGCGAAATTAAAGGAAATATGGAATAAAATTTGCTATGTTTTGTTAAAAAGCAATTAAAGGTGAATGGAGACTGAAAGGAATGCTCTTTCAAACAAATTTCTATTTCTTCTGTGTTCCAGGATTCTGAGAGAAAGAAAGATCCTATGACTGTATCTCAAGGCACTTAATATAAATTGGCCTATGAATTTGCATCAACTTATATCCACCAGAAGTGCTTTCAAAAAGTTCTGTGAATTTGTTGTAAATATTTATAATCCTTAATGACCTCAATTTTTTCCCTTTGTAATGAGTGATTAATATTTACTTCTGTAAGTCCCATGTGATACTTTGTGATGCACGGGGATTTTATAAATGTTTTTTTAAAATTATTACTTGATTTATGCAAATGGCACAAAAAAGCAAGATCTGCATCTTCAATTAGAAGAAAATAATAGAAGCAGCAAAATTAATAATAAATTTCGGTCGGGATGAGTGGAAACTTGAAGCAGCAGGTATATGAATCCATTTCGCAAGTACATTAAGACGTAAGTGATGTTTTATTGATGCATGTGCCAGAGTGTCACATGACATGATATAAAATGAGCAGCATGTAATCAAACAGAAGTTAAATGGTGAGTTGTAGTTAACGGAGAACATATTAAATATTAAAAATTAAGATCGCTGTGGATAACCAGTTCCTTTTTTTTTTCTCACGCTTTCTTCCAGCAAATTTGCTGGAAATAGTGAAGCAATTATTATCTTTTTCTATGTTCCGTTCTATATGTATTATTTTGCTCAAATTTTTTATACTGAGTCGAGGATGATGTATTACTTTGTAAGTAGCCATCTGCTCTAACTTTTCTGCCTTTTCCACATAACCCGCCTAATGAGCTTGATTTAGCATTGATTTTGTAACATTAGTTTTTGTTGCAAGACGGTGATGGAACTAATATCATCATGTGGAACATTGCCAATTCACTGCACTCATACCACCTTCATAAACAATAGTATCCCGGCTATAGTAAGGGGAGGTCTTGTATATACGTATTCAGTCTGTATATACATATCCTAGAAATTATTATCCTTTGTATACTTGAACTCTTCTATAATATTTTAAAATCGCTTTAAATGAAATTGTATTATTATTAATAGCATGTGCTTGAAAACTATTATTTTAGAATAAAGTAAAATCAATAATAAAAATTAATAAAAATATTTAGAATAGTGTTTTATTTATTTTTAACACGTGTTTGAATTTTTCTTTAAACACAATGTCAAAAACTTACCTGCAATTATAATCAGAATTTAATATGAAAAATGAGGTATCCATCAACTTATATTTTATAATTTCCTATTTGATTTCTTTGGTACTGATCCCCAAGCAATAAAAGAGAAGCTATATTAAACTTTTTAACAAATTGTTACTATTCTGCCTATACAATATTGTAATATATGGAGTTTTCGTATGTCCTTAGGCTATCTATTAAAAAGATAAGTTTCTCTGAAAGATAACGAGGAGAATTCACTTGGAAAATGATTAAGAAAAATATTTCGGATTTTCATTTTATAGAGTATTGCTTTTTGTGATTTTACTCGTTTTATTTTACTTCTTTTAAGCTATATGTTATACAAAGAGCATATTTTATTCTTTTTTTTAATTTTGATTCTAAAATCAAGAAACAAACTAGGTTACGAAATAAAAAAATAAGTGCATTCCTTTTATATAATATTTTTATGCAAACATTATTTCAAATATGGATATAATATAATAAACTCAGAAACTTTTCTTGCCAAACAAAATCGCATATATCATGTGAAATATAAGATATGTTATGCTAGTCAGATTGTTTTATTATTCTAAATTTAGTACTATTTTTGTGTTTTCAGCCTTGCAAGTTAAAAGAAATTATTCATAAAATAATAAAAAAAGCTTTAATAAAAATTTACAGTTGATTTACTTTTAAAAGAATTTGGGTAGGAAACATTACAATTACCAAAAGCGTTTAGAAAAACCCATCGGTATTTTCCTTAACGAAACAACATATGCTAATGGTAGACAAAATAAAAGAAGTGCCTATACTAAAGAAGCTCTACAAAATATTAAAATACAATTAAGTATTACTGTCTTCATTGCATACTAACAGGCTAGGAAATAATTAATCTACTAAAAGTGGCTCAGTCACTGATAAGACAGCAATTTAGTATTGTTATTTTGAGATGTCAGATCTCAGCAATTTACAGAATGACATAATTATTGATGCTCTCCTAGTAGAGTTTCAGTTTGTAAAACTACCTCAGCTGTGGGTGTGGCATGAAAAACCGATCGCGTGGAAACTGCAGGCGGAAAATGAAGTTTTTGGACTCTAATTAGCGAAAAAGGGTATTATATATTCATCAAAAACTCGTCCACAACTGAGGAAATAAAAACAGGTTTAAACAGTGGTAGAAAAACGCCCTTTTGAAATAAAATGGTAGCCCAGATATTCACAGATTACATTTTAATGCCTTCGTTTGAAAGTACGAGTCGTTCATCATTCATATAAATGACAGAAAAAAATACAGTGGTTACGAAAGTATTAAAACTCAAACCTTAGTGATTGTAGCATGTAATTTTGTCTAAATGATATTTGAATAATAATGCCAGCTTTTATTTTGTTTCTCACCTGCCGTCTGGGTGGCGTAGTTGGTTTGTCGCTGGCCTTCTGTACCTAAGGTTTCGGGTTCATCCTCGGCCCAAGTCGGCGGATTTCCATGATGCAGAAAATCGACAGCGTCTATATCGTAAGATTATGCTGCTTGTAAAAAAATTCCTTGAGTACCCATTCGGCTTGAGGGCTCTTGGCAAAGTTAAAATCCTAAGTACAATTTTGCATCGTCAGAACTCAGGTACCGGAACTCAGGGGAGGAAACTGGGCGTCAAAATTACATTCGGCAAATGGTGCTTCACTAAAAAGTGATACCAGCTCCTGGGGAATGTACTAGGCCTGCAAAGGTAAAAATGCCAATCCGCAGCCCCATTAAAAAAAGAAATTTTATTTCTCACCATAGGTAAAGTTACCGAAATGCTACTCCTTAGAAAGACATTGATTCCAAATTGCTTCGTTCTAATTGTAAAGCATAGAGGCAGATTTGTGGAGGTGAGGAACGATATATTTTTTGTCTTTTTGTAATCAGTAGTCTTTCTGAAAGATCTGGTAATAGCCCAATGCTGTAAACACTCCAGCAGAATCACGTGTAAATAACGGGAGGTAGGCCTAAATACAATGGAATGCCAGCATTAAAATTAACGTCAATAGACTTCAAATGAGAGAAAAATGAACTTTAATTCAACACAAACACAGATTTATTATCATCAACATGAGGTAATCAGTATCATCAATATTTCGTGAATAAAATATTTTGTGACCAGAGGCACTTACGCATAACAAAACGTCCAGTATTGTACTTCCGTTCGGTACGAGTGAATTTGAGGAAACGAGTGTTGTAGAGAGCGCGACAAGCGACAACAGAGGAAGGGTACAAGGTACTAACAAGTTTATTTAACAGTGAAAACAAACTTCAATTATAAATGACCTTTGTTTCAGGAGGATTATACTGCTGTCCATGTACCTAAGTGTATCACAAGCTAGTTACTGAGCCTGAAGAAGAAAACCACTGTTACCTTCAGTCACCAGACCTAAAATTTTTTTGAATCTTGACGAAACTTTCGGCTAAGAAAAATAACAATGCTATTTCCTCCAAGAGAAATTAGAGAAAATTTACTGGAGCATGTCATTAAGAGAGAGAAATAGAGGGTTGGTGTAAAATACCATTATCTTATTTAAAATATTTTAATAAGTCTATATTCCATATCGGTATTTGTTGCCCCTAATGCTCATCATCGCTCAACTTTGCATTAATAAAACTAACAATTCAGATTTCAAGTGTTGCAAAATATTTGGCATACCTGATAACATATATGGGGTTTCCTGAGTCCATACTTATGATATAAATATAAAAACTAATAAACTATTCTATGCTTCATTTTTCAAAAATATATAACTAACGATAATGTATCGTTTTAAAGGAAAAAAGATGATAGTAGGGTATATCCTAATTATAATTCATTTTAATTGTATCATAAAATGAACTTATAAAAACAGTACTCCTGCATACATATATTATGCTTCTTATATTAGATTTTATCTTAGAGAGACACATATAAATACATATCCTATAAATACCATTTTCAATTTAGACCCATAATATGGAAGGCTAAATACATTAACTGGATATGCCTTAACAGGATATGTTTATATTTAAAAAATTAATCAACTAACATATTTAAAAAATCTCTTTTCCGTTATGTGTGTATAAATATTTGTATGTGTGCTTAAGTGGGCACGTGTATGTATGCATTAACATACACACAGAAAGTAATAGTAATATATATATATATATATATTTATAAATATAAAATAATAATTTGTTTTCTAGTTGGTGTACCTCATTCCTTGTACGGGTGAATTGTGAAATTAAGCAATACAGATTGAAGAATAAAGAAGTTTTTAATGAGTTAATTTTACGTGAGTAGCAAATTAAACAAAAAAATTCCTTTTCAATATCTCAGTTGAACAAAAAAAAACCATATTTGTTAAATTTAAGTCTGCAGATCTATTAGCTGATAAAAAGATTTTTTTTATAAAGCACCGTAACCCTCTTGTGGGTCGATTTTTGAAAGCCCTTCCTAAGCTGATTTCTGCTCAGCAAAAAAAAACGCCTTGTTACAAATTTTGTGTAATGAACATGTGTAAAGAATTTATATCTGGATACTTAATACGTTAATATTACTTTTTGCTATATTTATTTTATGTGAAAATTCTAAGATTCGCAAGCAACGTCGTTCCTTACATTATAATGGCAATTCAATGGAAACATAGCGAAATGTTGGTGATAGAGCCTATTTTGCGTCCATGTTGGCAACTTTGTGATTTATTTAACGGTGCAGAATTTGATATGATGTAGCAGCACCTGTTGGGGAGCTGCAACAAAGAGGATAGCACAAAAACCTTCTCCACAAAAAAATACATATACATACCAATTTTCAAAGTGATCGGTTGAACGTTGTTGGAGTGAAGCGATTTTATACATACAAACATCCATTTTATATAGAGATGAACATTAAAGTAGAACTTGTCTAAACCAAACTTCTTTGTGCTTGGCGACCCTTTTGGCAACTTGGCGATTTTATTGAATGGTGCAGAAGTTAATATGCTGTAGCGCCACCTGGTAGGGAGCTAGGACAAAGAGGATTGCTTAAAAACCTTTATAGACATGCCAATTTTCAGGCCTTTATATATATAGACATGCCAATTTTCATAGTGATTGGTTGAACGGTGTTGAAGTGAAACGATTTCATTTATACAAACGTCCATTTTTATATATCTAGATTAATATTCACGTCGCTCTACAAAACAACACGAGAGCAATTCGCGACATACCTCCTCATTCTGAACATCGGTCAAGTGACGAGGACGATTTTTGAGCTGGCACCCCAACTCCAGATTACTACACCATGCCAACGAGGAGACTGAACCTCGACAAATTTAGCGACATTAGTTCCTCTGCACGGTGGGTCTTCAGCGACACCAGGACTCGAACGTCCAGCGTGATTTCAAGACCATAACCACCCCCTATTTGCAATTAAAACGGTCTTATAAATATTTAATGCTTTAAAAAGTAAGTATTTTAAGTACGATCTCTGCTTACAAAAATTTTTGTGTTTGAACTTGATTCAGAAAAATATTATTTTTAATCCTTTATTTTTTCATCCAATTCATTTCACCTTTTTTCATTCAGAAATCTGTTTTCATCCGTTCACCTTATTCATTCAACAGAAGTAATTTTTTTTCTTTAAACGAAAAAAAAAACATAAAAAAGTGAAAAAAGTTATAAAAGGGAAATTCCTGTTTCTTGAATGGCTTGGAATGTGTACGATTAGTATTAACAAAAAACTGTTTCTACAAAACTAAAGATATAAAAGGGCATTACAGAAGAAGTATGAGAAAATCCTATGCTGCTCCCAAACCGATAAACCCCTACCCTTTTAGAAGCTCAAAATTGTGCGTAAACTTCAATAGATCTGAAATTATTTAGGATTATAAAAATATTGGTTGCTATAAAAAATTCAGAACTGTAGAGAAACGAAAAGTAATTTGCAAAAATAATCTGCAAATTGCAAAAGTAATCCTCAAATAAATTTGTGTTAATTAATTGGCACACTTCTCTGAGTCTGTATTGAAAAACGTGGAGAAAAGTAAATATTCGTTTCTTATAATCGTTTAAATCTTTTCTTTTTTTTGTTTTGTCATAAAAGTGAAAAAAAATGTTAATATACAGGGTGTTGCTGAATTCAACCAACAAATTCAGACGGGTCATACTAGGCAGCATGGGGACGACAAATCATCATAGAAAATGAGGTCGCAAACCTTTTTTGAACTGTAAAAATTGCGATAAAAAATAGCAGTCAGGTGGATGATGAGCCAGACGAAGGGCGTGGTCAAACGAATGACAGGATTTGGAGCGCCGTGGTAGAATTGAAAAAACCTGTACATATGCAAATCTCCCGGATTTGCTGCAGGGAGTATTGGCAACTGAGCTCCAGAACGTGTGGCTCATGTATGTTGATGCACTAGCACATTTTTAACACTCTTTTATAAGCTTCACTTGTATGTAACGGAATCTTTGAACTCAATTTTTACCACTAAAGTCAGATTAATTCGAAATTTTACTCACTTGTCCAGGACCGATGACAATACAATAATTTAATAATTTTGTTCCATTGTCCTGATAAGGATCATCAGGATTAACGATTTCCCATCCTTCATCTCGCGACCAATTTCAGATCCCATCTCCAGATTTGGCGACTAATAGATTAAGCTACAATTTAGTTCGATTAACTATGAAAGTGTGTTTTTTGGTTTTTTTAAACTATAATTTTTATTATTATACTACAATGCGTAACCACCTCCATGCTACATATCTTGAAAGGTGGATTGGACGACGTGAACCTGTTATTTGGCCTCCATGCTCCCCGAACCTCAATCTCTTGGATTTCTTCTTCTAAGACCACCTGGAATCACTTGTGTATGAGACGCTGGTAGCTACAGTGGATGATATTAAGTCAGGGATCATCGTCGCTTCAGTTGACATCGCCAACACATTGGATTTGTTTGAATGCTTCCGACAATCCTTCATCCATCGGTATCGGCTGTACTATGACTTATTGGGCCGCAACTTTGAACAGTTCCTATGACAATCACTTGCCGTTGCGTTTCTGACGTCGAGCAGTGATGCATAGTTCGTATTATAAACATGCTTTACGTCTGATGTATTTATTTTTTACCTCTTATTGCCCTTTTTCCATCCACTCGTCATCCCACCATTCATAGCTATTTTTGTAAATTATTCCGACTAAACGTGTTTTGCGACCTCATGTTCTATGATGATTTGTCGTTCCCATGCTTCCTACTATCACCACTCTGAACGTGTCGGTCGAATTCAGGAACACACTGTATTTGGAGAGTTTATTCAAGTATATCAGAATTCTTATTCGAAACACTTAATAGCTGTAAGATATGTTTTTAATTTTTTGTATTTTTTTGATGTTTTATTCCCTCATGTTCCTTAAAAAAGACATTTTATATTATTTTGAAATACTAAATTTAGCACCATTAGATTTACCAATTGATCGCTATTTCAGATCATATAAGAAAATATCTACATGAAGAAAATTGTTTGACAAAAAACCCTGTAAAAATCTGTGGCTAATCTGGTATAAAACATTTTTTGTTTCATGTTATTGTTTTTTGTGCCTGTTGGGTTATCGTCCTGCACTGAGTTAATTACAGACTGATTTTGTAAAAATGTTTTTACATGATAATTTTTTCTTTTATTGATTATCATGTATGTCTGAAGGCAAAATAATTTATTTTTGAATTCAAGTAATTCAAAATATTGTTTTTGTGGAATATAATTTGCAATAAACTGAAAAAACCTAACTATCAATTTTAAAGAGAAAGAAACTGATTATTAATTTTAAGGAAATGAATCAAAATGAATTAGACATAAATACAAAAGGCACATATAATTCATCTTGAAATGAAAATAGTATATATATTTTTGTTTGATTAAAAAATAGTTAGTAATATTACCAAGAAAAAGCGGAATTCATTCATGAATCAAGCCAATTGTGTAACGAATTCAAATACATTTTATGAAATTGTGTAACCACTTATATCATCTTTTATCTACAAAGGAAAATAAATTGATTCATTGTTAGATTAATTTTAAATAAAGAAAAATATGAAATTATTGTCTGTAATGATATGTATGAGTGTGGGTAAGCGCTCAATTTAATGCTTTTAGATAATTTCTAAGCATGTACGTACCTGTATATGTATATACTATAAAAAGGTTCTAGAATGTTGCTGCGAATTTGTAAGATCTTTACATTACAGCTATATAAAAACAATCATATAACAGTTTTATTTTTTTTTCTTATTTGTATTGTAAAAATAATAGTTAGATAAATTATTTTTCTGATTCTCAATTTAACAATAATATGCAATCTGCATATTATTCATATACAATGGAATTTTTTATTTTTAATCTGCATAAAAAATTATATTTAGCTTTGCAAAATTAATCTTTGATTTTTGGAGAGAAAAAACGGTATTAATGAATAATTTAGGATTTTGAAAAACGTGATCAGATTTTCTTAAATATCTTCTTAAAAGAACCAATGCGTTTCAATTTTATTATAGCGGTGGAGAATTTTTTTTCTCAAAGTCTACGTAAAAGGTTAGCTTTGAAGCTCTTGATCACATCTCTTCTTTTTCGATTTCTTTCCTATCCTCAAGAGGCATCTCCTAAGAATTGATTTCCTCTTTAAAAACAAAACTCGCATTTCAGCCGGAAATGATTCTACCTAGAAATTTTTTAAACCTTTTTTTTAAAGAATTTAAATAAGCGATCGTCGTTCTGAAAAAAAAACGCTTAGGCTAAAATATAATGATTAAAAGATTAATTTCAAAGTAATATCCTTTTTTCATTTCTCAGTATTACGTGAGCAAGCGTGATCTGATTTGGAAACATTTGAAAAAATTTATAAGTGCAGATTTCTTTGGAATATTAATTAAACAAAGCGAAATTTAATTTCATGAGTCATCAATTTTCAACTTGACGCATCGATAGAGGGGTATAGATATAATGCAACCCTAGGTAGGCAAGAGTCTCATATTCTGAAGAAAAAAACAAATATAAATATTTAAAGGCTTCCTAAACTTTAAATGTCATAGTTTCATAATGAATGGACAGCTAAAATTAATTTCTCATATTTTAACTTTAGATAATATTATTTCGCAACAATATATTTTAGACAAACTCTAAATTTTTTTTCAAATTTAATATAAATATTATTTTATTGTAAAACCAAAAACTGTGTATAACTCAAGAGCGATTTTCTTCTTATTGATATCTGAATGAATCCATTTTAAAAGGCACAATTAATGTAATATAAAAAAATTTTAACAAGAAAATTTAATTGTTTGATTCATTTTGACATTCGAATTCATTATTTCTTTTATAATTTATATATATATATATATATATGCAGGGTTTTGCCAAATGCGACCGACACATTGAAAGAAGGAAGATTAGGCAGCATAAAGACGATAAATCTCCATAGGACATGGATTCGAAAATCACATTTAGTCGGAGTAATTTGCAAAAAAACGTTATGAAGGGTGTGTTGACGAGTGGAATGCAAGGGAACAGTAAAATATAAGAAATACATTTATAGGAAGCAAAAAATATTTGTAACATAAGCAATGCATCACAGCTCGACTTCAGAAATGCAACGAAAAGTGATTGTCACAGGAATTGTTTGAAATTGCAGCCGCTTAGGTCATAAAACAGCCGACACCGACGAACGAAGGATTGTCGGACTCGTTCAAACGAATCCTTTATGCTGGCGATGTCAGCTGAAACAACGACGATTTATGTCGTGATATCCTCCACAGTAGCAATCGGCGTCTCATACACAACTGATGTTAGGTGGCCTCAGGAGAAGGAATCCCGGGAATTAAGGTCCGGGGAACGTGGAGGCCAAGCAACAGGTCTGTCTCGTTTAATTCACTTCTCGGTTATGAAGCTTCGATGTCGTTACGCACAGTGATTGAAAAATGTACTGGTGCACCATCATGCATGAATCACACTTTCGGGTGCGCAGTGGCCACTTCTCCCTGTGGCATCTCTGAAAGAATTCGGAAATTTGCAAGCGTACAGGTTCCTTCCACCAAATCCTCGCATTCTTTCGACCACTTCTTTAGTCAGGCTCATCGTCCCCTGGAAGGTTTCTATTATAGAAATTTTCACCATCTAAACGTGGTGTGCGATCAAATGTTCTATGGTGATTTATCGTCCTCTTGCTGCCTACTATCACCTCTCTGAATTTGTCAGTCAAATTCGACAACACCCTGTACATACAAATATAATTAAGAGAACAGAAAAGTTCTTCAAGCTATACTAAACATAATCATCAACATATTTACAATACATCTATATTTATGTATGCACTCTGATTGAATAGTTAATAGACTATTGTGCCTTCTTGTCTTATTTTACGTAATGTATTTTGCAGCACATTACTGTGTAAATATGTTATGCCTATTTTTTATGATGAAATTAAACCGCATTTCTCCCCGTATATTGAATGCCAACTTTTAAATCGTAGAATAAACAGAAATAACCAGTCCTAAAAAAGAAAAATGCAATTTTATGCAAATTTGGTATCGGTAACCATGATGCTGTTTTAGAGTTTAATAAATACGTTTTTGCAAGATATAGTCATTTGTTCTATGATCCAAGATGCATCAATCTTCGTCTCTGTCAAATACTGAAGCAAATAAAATAATGAATCTGTTATTGTTGTTACACAAATAGTGAAACTTTTAAATCTTTCTTAAAATATGATTCATCGTGTATTAACTAGTAAGACGTTTTATGAGCCTCACAGTCCTGTCAAAAAATGGCTTCATGTCAGAAAATGTCGGTTCACGAAATTACTAGGGCAAATCTCCAAGTACACAATTCATAAACAAATTATAGAGTCTGATTATATAATCCTTGCACAAACAGCTCACACATTGCCATTCTCAAATCTTTACATTAGAAAGATATTACAATGGGCTCGTAAGCATATGCCATATGATGGTAAACGGATGGTTCACCTTTTTAGTGATAGAAAAAAATGGAACTTTTATGGATCTTGTTTAAATATAAAACATTAAAAAGATTCTATAAGTTATTTCAATAAGCAAAGTTGTGAGGGATGAGTTATCTCATCCCTCAGTGTGAGGGCGTCGAAGGAATATTATCCATAGTCAAAATAACTTCAATTTATTCTCTGATACTAATAACAAGACAAATTCTATTAACCAAGTTAAGAGATGCACCCAAAATGACAAATATGGAAGACAATAGCGAGGCGAGATACGAGAAGACTTTAAAAAAAACAGATTACTTACGTCTAGGCAATACCTACTAATTCTTAGCGATCTAATCTAATTTGATACCTAATTGACAAATCGTAAACTTTAATATTACAATAATCAACTAGTAAGTATCAGCACATTAATTCACGTTTAATCAATCACTGCTTGCCGTAGCATTCACACCTCTCTCCCTGAAACTCGAAAGTTTAATCTTTATATACAAGTCTTAATTTACATATTTACCTCTTCTTCTTCGAAGGAAGGCTTTCAGTAAATTAAATTTTGAAGACCCGTTTTTCCCCAAGAGGATTGTTAGTTAGAAGAATCCGCTTAGACCCGTGACAAAGTTTTGGGGGATCTGTGATGGTGTGGGAAGCTTTCTGTTTCTACGATCAAGATGGTCAACTGATACCAAACTATGTAGAAACAGAAAATTAGGTTATACCATTTTCAAAAGACTTAGATGGACATGGACTCCAATCCATGTCAACAAAACTGCAAAAAATTACTTAAATTTGAAACCATTGCTGTTTTTGAGTATTCACTGATGGTTATTTAAGCTCAATTGAGAATATGTGAAGATTTATATCTCGGAAGGTATAAGAGGGAATGGATGACGATTTTATTTAGTAAATGCCTTGAAGATGATCAATGAAAGTGCAAAAAATATTTTTGGACCCAGAGATATTACATGCCTTATTTATGTCCATGATAAAACTTGTGCGAGATTATACTGAAAAATGGGAAGACTTGAAACTACTAAGAAATTTGTATCAAGCAACCTTTTTGAGATATTGTATTTTCTATTAAGTTTTAGGATAGCAAATAATTCTATTTTGTTATGTAACTGAATTTCGAACAATTAATGATTTACATATATTAAACTGAAATATACATTAAGCGAATTTCAAAGTTCATTAAGACTTTCTAAAACTTTACATTGAATTATAACATTGTGCGTTTACGTGAGTGACAATGTGTTAAAATCGTAATCGGAGCTAAGCAAGATCATTTAATTGCTGCCTTTGTTCGATTGACGAGATAATGCAGAATTAATTTTATCTTTGAACAATTCTGGATAGCTCTGCCATTATTTTCTCTTTGTTTAGAATTCACCCAAGGCTAATTGTTATCTAGTCACTAAACAATCTAATTTTCAAATGTATCCTTGGGAAAGGAAAGATGGTATGGAAATTTATTTTAAATTTCCATTTTGTTTCCTACTTCAGGGGAGGGATAATTTCAAGCTCTCATTTCCAGATATCTTTCACAAAATTAAATCGAAAGCACTTGAGTTCAAACATAAGAGCAAGACGGTAAAATAAATATCTACCTAATCATTCAACATCAAAGTTAATGATTATAACAATAATAAATAACATGAAATATTAATTCCATGTAATTATAATTTATTTTTAGTTCTTTTATGCATATAAATAAGTTTATATTGAGATTTCAGGATAAATTCTTTTATCATCGCAGGCTTAGTTTATAAAATCCTTTTGCCTATATTTGTGTTACAACTACAGCTATCGTAGAATATTCCTTTTTTTTATATACAACTGTCCAAAATGCTAAAAAAATTAATTTTTTTTCAACATTTTCATTTGAGAAAAAATCGTCATCATTATTTTTATTATTTTACTAATTGATTTTAATTTCGAAATAAAACATTGACGTTTTTATTTATAAAAAAAAAAATTTAATTTGGCATCAATCATACAACAAAAACTCACTTTTCCAAAACTGTTATTTTTGACTAATGAATATGTATATTTGTATCAGAGAAATTAACGAGAATATTTTTTTATCTTAAACCCGTCTTCGGCATCTTTGCCATTAGTCGATGAGTAGAACAATAAAAGTATGACGAAGCATAAAAAGAATGAAGTAGAGTTGTCTACAAAATACTTTAAAACAATAAGGCAGTGTTTGAGTTGGTCACCATCCTTTTCACCTTGGTTGCACAGAGACCAACAAGCAAAATCCTTTACTCTATTGCGATGTAAATGCCTTTATAAGTAGTCATGTCCAGTAAGTAAACGAAAGCACGCAAATCCAACAGATCGGGGCAGGGAACTGGGGACTCTACCACTTTTGTTAAGCAAGATATTCCACCTTTTACCTAGAGCTGCTTCACCATACAGGAATGCTCTATTAATTTGCCGTTTACTGTAAATGATTCTTTTGATGATACACAGAGGCAAGGGAGAGTCAAATATGAGTTTCAGTGATGTTGAGATACGCAAATTTGTGTTTTTTTATTCCACCAACAACCCACTCAAGTTATTTGAGAGTTATAAACATTCAACCACTCCAGTTATTATACATATCTGAAACATGAACTCGCGCGGGCTAAAGTTACCCCAGTTTCCTACTCATAGTTTTAATTCAATAAAACTGTTGTATATCTATAAATATAAAAATGGATGTTGTATATATAACCTCGCTTCACTCCAACACCGTTCACCCGATCCCTATGAAAATTAGCATGTACATGTATTTTTTTTGTAGGAGAAGGTCTTTGTGCTGTCCTCTTTTTTCCAGCTCCCTTCCAGTGGGCACTACAACATATTGATTTTCTGCACCACTCAATCAATCGCCAAGCTGCCAACATGACCACTAAAAATTATGCCAACTTCGCTCTATCATCAACATTTCGCTAAATTTCCATTGAGAATCGCCTTTATAATGTAAGGAACGGCGTTGCTTGCGAATATTACAATTTTAACATAAAATAAATGCAACAGAAAGTAATATTAACATATTACACATTCAGATATAAATTTAAACTATTTTAAGCATTCATTACTCAAAATTTGTAACAATATGTTACTTTTGCCGAACAGAGATCAGCTTAGGAAGGTGTTTTCAAAAATCGACCCATAAGGGAATTACGGTGGCGTTATGAATAAAAAAAAATCTTTTTTTTATCAGCTGTTAGGCCTACAGACTTAAAATGTAGCAGATATGATTTTTTGATCAGCTGAGATATGCAAAAAAAATTTTTTTGGCAATTCACTTAAAATAAATTCATTAAAAACTTCTTCATTCTTCAATCTGTATTGTTTAATGTTTCAATTCACCCATGCGAAGGACGGGTATACTAGCTAGTAAAATATATTAGACTGATTACTATATACAGTCTAGCATATTTTTTTTTATGATAAGATTTAATTCTGCTCCTCCAGATACACAAATTTAAAACCTTTTATAGTCAAAGACTATTTAATCACTATAGGAAGAAGCAATATGCTTTGTTTGTTGAAACTCAATGAATGAGGAAATTATAAAATGCATGATACTTTCCCTCATTAAATAAAATATTCTACTCCTTTAATTTTCGTGAATAATGCATTAGAGGAAGAGGGACTGATCTCTTAGGCTCTAGAGACATGCCAATTCCATCTCAGGTTGCACTTCTCTAGGATTTATTATAGGTAAACAATAAAACGAAAGGCTAATAATAATCCTAAGCCCTTATGTGCCATAAATGCCCTTGTGGGGAAGTTATAAGGTACGTACAGAGCAATTAATTGTTTCATTATTATTTCTGTTATATCTAAGGTTCCTCGAAAACAATTGCTATTTAATTTTTGAATTCATGTTCATAATAATTTAACTTCTTGTAGGATTCAAATGAAGAGAGAGAGAGGGAGGGATTACGTATTTCTAATGAAATAACAGTAATAATCCAATGATGAATCAAATCAATACCCGTAAAATGCAAGAATAAAATTAATTCTTGAATTCTCCTAAATTCTTTAATTGGATAAATGCAATCCTTAAAATTAATCGAGTTACCGGAGTCTACCTCCAAACAGTGATGTAAATATATAGTTTTTAAGGACTTTTTCATAGAGAAAATGTGACTCAAGGTACAGTTACACATAAATAACGCTTCTTTCTGCAAGACTACGATAGTTAGATTAAAATTTGGAGAAACCATAGAGAAAAGTTACTTAACTTCTGCCTTATGCATCGCCGGATTGGTAATAGAGTTTGGGGTGGCATTCGATTCCACTTCAGCAACTAGATGTGCGTTGCTGGTACAATGACCAGATTGCACTCTATCTGCGAGGTGATTAAGCTTGTTGTCTTTCCTTACCTTCAGAATACCTTAAAGCACCATGCCAACAGGATAACCTAGGACCACAGAGGACACACAATGCTTAAGGCTTCTTCGCCCAACAGATCGCTATCTTGTTCTATATCTTCTCCTGAACGGGGATCTTGTATCGAACATGTCTGGTCGATAACCAAAAAACGACGTACTCCACCCGCTGGTACACCAGATCAACTTTTCAATGTGTGAATACGTGATTAGATGCACATACCCTTATAAGATAACCACAGCTTCCTTCTTTCTATATCGAGTCGTGTGGCAGCGATTAATACCAAACGGGACTCAACGCTCAATACCGACCTTATTAACTGTTTCACCTCGTAGGAGGCAAAATTTTTAATTATTTCACCTTTATATTCAGAGTCATCTCTTAAAAAATTTTGACTTTAATATCTCTTGTCCCTTTTTATGTTGGTTTTGGATGGCCAACAGTGTAAAACAATTAAATTACATAAATATCATTAGACAACTATGTTTCGATTAATTCATATTTTTAAGATCAAATATATATATATATATATATATATATATATATATATATATATATATATATATATAAATCAATACTTAATATTATTATATATTTAGTGTCATATTACAGCTGCAAATTTTAAAAAAATTATACATTATTTATAGAAGGCATTTCTTTCTATGCCAATTAATCGTTCATGTAATTTTAAAAAATTATATTTCATAGTAATTTATAATATTTAATTAATGGAATCACGTAATTAATTTTTTTCATATTTTTATAATGCTTAACTAATGTCATACGATAATTAAAATGTCGTATTGATATAGATTATACAACTTAATGTAGGCAATATCACAAATAATATCTCTATTTCTCAGCTTTATAAAATAATGCCATTTGAGATTACTTTGAATTAAATGTATATATAAGCTTTTATTATTTCTTTCTTAGATTTTTTGTATTTAATTTGCTGTTCACAACAACACAATAAAGTGGAACATTTAAATAATTGTAAGGCTGTATAAAATATTGCCATTCACTTATCTTCAATTCAGGAATACCGTCTTATCTTAATTGTTTCGTAATAAATAATATTTTTACATTAAACTCATGTTGCACGTCTCATAAACTCTACAGCCACTATCATTCTTTTCGCCATGTTTCTTAATTCTGAAAATAAAATACTGAAGTAAAACTGATTTTTTCAAAAACTGATTTAGCTGTGTTTATTATACAAAAAAAGAATGATTTTAAACTAAAGCTTCGAGAAATTTAACTCGTTTTTCTTTATTTTATTTTTATGTGAGTGGTCTTATAGACTACACCCACCATTGGAGAGAATTCAACCACATCAGTCGAATTTAATTTCTGGACAACCACACTCGTAGCATAACGTTAATTTGATTTCATGCAAAGCTATTTTGAATTGTTGCAGAATTATCTTCTGCTTTGATATTATACTGCTACTACTACCGAGTCAGCGTTATTGTTAAAACATTTTTATGTCACATAAATAGCAAATAATTCAAAAGTACTTGAAAGTCTTTTTGAGATAATGTTCTCTTTATCTTGTTTTTCGTTTCTCGGAACTTCAATTAATATTATAAAAATTTACACTTAAACATTACAAACAATGTTAAATATCTCATATCTATAAATTCAAAAATATTTCATTGCACTAATTTTTTTTTATAAATTCCATAAAAGGGTATTATGTAATTTTTGTGGAATTTGTATAAATTCCACAAAAAAGTAAACAGTTGTTTCGAATGCAATCACTTATTAAATCACAGCTAAACAATTTCTGTTCAAATGAAGCTATCCTTAATAAGCAATAGATAAAGATCACGATAAAATTTAATGAAAAATATCAGAATATTTTATATTTCAATTCTGAAATTATCTTAATACAAAATAATCATGTTATTACTTTATTATTTCAAAAAATTATATTATTCTTAAGTTATTATTCCACACACACATTACTCTATAAAAAATTTAAAAATTAAAAGATGATGACAAAAGTCAAATTTCTCAAGAATTTGTTTTTATCTGCTCGATTTCTAAAATAATACTTTGATTCTATGCTTTCTATATAGAAATTTATTAATCATAATCGTTACAGAATATATCAAATATTTAAAAAGTGAAACTTTTAGTGATATAATCTGAGTTAATGATTTTTTTTAAAGTTAGAATTTAGACACGTGAAAGAAAATGTTTCTCACTTATCTTTTTTCATTCATTTGAATCAAACATTTAATGAATCTTTTTTTTCTTCAAATAAATGTAAATAAAACTAATGCATACATGTAAAAGAAATACTCCTGCATAAAGCACAGACATACTTTATGAATTTGTTACTTTTACTATTACTTAATTGCATTAAAAAATTTTCTGATTATTAATGAAATAATATAACTAATTTTTTGAAAATTGAAATTTTCAAAATAAAGAGCTCTTAACTTATTTAAAACTACCTCATCCTTTCAAAGTTAGAAAAGATAAAAGATTCAATAATTGTTAAAATTAAAATATCATTTACATGCCCCTAATTTAAAGTGAGATTTTGCATGAAATAGTCTAGAATTATACTGTCAACATATGAATTTATTTACTAGCCCCCCGCCTCAAGTCCTGCAGTTTACTTCAACGTGGCAAGGGGGTGATCCTGGGCGGAATGGGCGAAGTACGTCGGGAGATTTTTTCTCCTGGTAGGGCCACCCTTGGCGTGAAGGCCATTCCATTATGCCCAGCTAATAACTGCAGGTGAAGGATCTGAGTCTATCCCGGTCTTTGCTGATCATAAAAGCTGCACTTTTTTCTCCATCTATTACTTCTGCACTCGTTTCCAAAGTGGCCACCTCCGAACTTTGACTTTTAAGGATGGAAACTAAGTTCTTCTGACTTTTGTTGGGTGTTGCTCCAGCCAGGCATCACCAGAACGCATTCCTGACTGCCTGGGACTTACAAAACAAGATCCTTATGAAGACCCTCTAATGGTGTTGGACTTTTTAAGAGTGAGTGAAATCATGGACTTTGTTTAGCTTGGCTAGACATGGAGATGAGCAACAACAACAATTACTGTTATCTGTTAAAATATAGCATTTTTATTAGAAAAAGAGATCAAATATCTGCCTTAAGCTTTTTCAAACCTGAAGATATTTCTAAAATATATACGCTAAAACTCAGAAATTTAGTGGTTAAGTATCAAAGTTCAACAACGGATCATCTCGGTTATCAGTTCGAAATTCGAATTGCAGTCTTAATTCTAATTCAACTCTTAGTGGTCAAAGTTATTGCTCAATTTGATGAGCGGAAAATCCTCCATATTCATAACTAAGGTTTATTATTACAAAACTTATTATGCTTAGGAGATTAGAAATGTTTGTGGCAGTGGTCAGCCTCCGCACTGAAGTGGTCATTTTGATCCAGTGGTAAGTTACGTACGTACGGAACGAAAGGAACCGAGATTGAATCTCTCTCAGTGGTGACCTTGAAACTGGACAAAGGAAACTGCAACCTTTGCTCAGCTGTCGTAAGGCCATCTATCCGCCGCAAATGCAACCAAGCCGCCAGGACCAAATGACGCAACAGCAACACGCTCGCCATAACAAATATATCGTTCGTTCATCTACCACCTCACTGGTAGGGGAGTCTCTGGCGGTGGTATCTATATAAGCCGGTAACAGCCTCCGGGCTGCAGTGGTTATTTTAGTCCAGTGGTAAGTTACGTGCTTACGGAATGAAAGGTACCGAGATTGAATCTCCCTCATGTTTATAAGCTGAAATTCAAAAGTTCGCGTTAAAATCGTCAAAAGGTATAACATGAAAATAAAAAAGAGCTATCACACATCTCAGAAATTGAACTTGTCATTTGATCGTTGCACTACATATTGATCAGAATTCTTTTCGAATCAGTTGAATTATGTTAATTTAGATACTATATATATATATACATATATATATATATATATTTCATCATTCTGATAAAGTTAGTTTTAATTAAATAAGCTAATTGTCTTAAAAATGTGTGAACGATACTTTAATTGTATCATTTTATATAAAATTTAAATTATTTTTAGATTCGTTTGTAATGAATAAGTCCGAATTAAATTTCATGAATTATATTTTAATGTGTTCTTATAAATGCATCAAACTTATAAATTAAGATATTATTAAATATTTTGCATTAAACAATTTATTGCAAATACCCCAATAAAGCATTAAAGCCCTTATTAAATTATGGTTATAATAAAATATATATGTTCCAATAATTTCACTCTTAGCTTTTTACAAATTATATTTTCCAAATCACACAAAATATATGCAGTTAAATCAATATTCATTAAATTATCTATGATTGATTTTTAAAGCCTTTCCAATCATGTGTCCATCTCTTTTAAAACACATCGAAACTTTTGAAGATTTTAAATAGTTCTCTTTTTTTTCAATATTAATCAATAAGGCATGTAATAATAAAATACCTTAGATTTATTTCAGTTTTCTTATTATTTTTTTCTCCATTTTCCAAAGGTCAAGTTATTTATTTATATTTTTTTCATCTGCGTATCACCGTTTTCTATAATTCTCTTTAGACTCCAACTTTTTCTCTTAAAATCGGATTACTTGCTGTAAACTTTTTCCAATTTTCTCTGAACTTGTGTACTTCATCGGTAAATAGTTAGTAAAGGCTTTATGTTTGATAGTTTAAAGAAATTCTCTGCAGTTAGGTGACAGCTGTTTCGTAACTAATTCCATTGTCCCCCTTAAGTGATTTTATTTCATTTTGCTACTCTACAAATATCAAACCAAAATTAAATTATTATTATTATTATTATTATTTACATTTCTCAAAAGCAGATAAAATATATTTTTCAAAGATATATTTCTACTCAATAAAAGAGTCATTTATCAGTCTAAGGAAAATGTAAGTTATTTGTTTACCGAATTGTTAGAACAATAGTTCTCTATGAAAGATTTTGTGTATCATAATTTTAAAATGTTTCACTGAGATGTTTTCGAAATAGTATCAATTGATAAATATTTGGGTTTAAGAGATTGGAAGATAGATTCAAAAATTTTACTTCGCAAATAAAGTGTGAAAGAAACCTGTTCAAGTTTTATGTATAAATTATTTTTATTTTTACAGATGGCATCTGTTCTTCGCCAAAGATACTTTAAAGCAATTGCTTTGGTATTGATTGAAACATGTTTGTAAATACTTGACTGAGATGAATCGAGTACCCTATCAGTAAGGAATCAAATATATACATGTGTCACTTTTTGATAAATTATTTTTATTTTTAAAAGTATTGTATTTAGATTCTTTTAACTTGTGTTATAAACCAATTATACTTTGAGTTATTGTTTGAATTATATAGAAGATATATCTAGCTTGAACTATATATAAAATGCTTTACATGTTATTCTATTTTGTAAGGATTAATTTATTAAATTAAGGTTCAATAGACAATTGAATACGTTAGGAATAAAAATATATTCGTTTCTGAAATACATTTCCTTGCCTATTAACATTTTTACTAGAACTAATAAAATAAAACCAATGAATATTCTCTTACACATATATAGGATAGTAAAATAATAAGAGACAAAATTGTACTTCTCACAAGGCTAAAAAAAGAAAGAAATTGGATTCTAAGAAACATATCAATAAAATAAATATTGCGGAAAGAATATAGTACTAAAATCGGATAAAAACAGACAAAACAAGAAAAAGAGGTGTAGAGCTATTGAAATTGAAGATACCCAAAGAGTCTTTGGACTACGATGAAGACCTATTATGATTTATAAAGCTGTCACTCAATTAGGCCAGAGAATTTAAGGGTAACCAATACTTTATGGATCCACCTTCCCGGTGAAGAAATTTTTGACGTAATAGAGAAACAGAGCCATGTTGAAAAATTAGGCCTATATCTATTATACGTGGATGTAACACCAGACAATAAAATAAAAATTAAAGTATGAATAGAGAGAATAGTAAGGTTTCTCTTATACAGATGAATATTAAAAAAAATTTTAAAGAAAAACCAAGATAAATCTTACATGTAAAAAAGGCTAACTATTAAGATATATACAGACAAAGCATCTTAGTCAGAGATCGCATGCAAAGTGACGTGTTAAAATTGAAGTGTTAACACATAGAAGCAAAAAACAGTGGCACCAAACAGATAGTTGTTTTATAATTAAACTAAACATACGTTACCTTAATGAAAATAATAAATTGAATTCAAAGAATCTAAAAAAATTTAGAATAACATAGAATGATATTTAACAATGAATTTACTTGGATAGTTGGGATCCAAGCAATTATGCAGAATTTTTTACAATTGCCTTGTTTTAATCCATTATTAGTAACTAAATCTTTGTTTTTTTTTTATAAAATTTAACATAATATTTCTAAATATAGATAGTACAATAAAAACACATTTACTCTACATATTAAACATCTTTAATATGTAATTAAAGTACTTTTTAAAATATCCATTTACTCCATATATTAAACATCTTCAAATTGCTATATATTCATCTTTAATACGTTTCTTAACTAAAGCATTAAATTATGGCAAACATGTTTTCTAAACATGAAATCTATATATGTACATAATGTACAATTAGGCAAAAATATGGACAAGGAATTAATTTTAAAAAATATTAGAAATATAAAAGTTTCTTAGATTCGAGTTCTTTTCCTTTAAAAAATGATAGAAAAATGCAACTTTTCACTGCGAAATATTTTACATATAAATAGCCTTCTGAAATCTCCTTGAGTTTAAGAAAGAACTACTTTATACACATAAAATAACATAAATTAAAGATATTTCTTCACTATGTTTGCTAAAAATTTAACTGTAAAGAAATGGCTATTTTTGGTATCCACCACACAGAAATAAACTTAACACGATTACTCGCCATTCTATATAAAACAGAGTTAAATTTTCTTTCCATTAAAAAATTCTTCTAAGGTAAAATGCAATATATTTCGAATCAACAAAGCATTTTTTTCAGAAAAATGGACTTTTGATCCCTTAAAAGCAAATGCCCTAACTTAAGAAACGCATTTGGGGAAAAAATTGCAGAATAAAGTTCTAATACTGTATTATAAAATATGGGAAACTTTCAAATATCTTTTTATATTTTAACAATGCATGGCTTTTAGTATATTTTTACATTTGTTTGAAAATTCCAATAATCTTACACATTGCGTTTGTGTGTATTTCCTAGGAATTATATTTTTTAAGAATTTTTATATCGAAAGCAATTTAATAATATCTAGCAAAAATAATAGAAAGAATAATTTTAAATAATTTATACATAAATATAAAAAACGGTTTCTTCCTTTTAAAGTATCCAAATAGCCTAAAATTGTGAATTTTTCCAAAAATTGACATTTTTCATCTTATTAGTTTTATAAAAATACCAAGTTTATTATTTTCCGTTCACTAGAACAAAAACTACAGGTTTTTTAATAAAAGTAGATGGCATTACTTTAAGCAAGATGTCATACTTCAAAACACGTTTTACTCGAAGCGTGTTTTTTTGAAAATGTTCAAGCGGGGATAGCGATCTAAAAAAGTTTTGAAAATAATTAACTGAAATTTTTTGTGTACATTCTGTATAATATTAGAAGTGTTTTAACCTTCATATTTATGAATCACTATTTTATTACAAAATTTACAGTTCCTTATGTTAATATAATCACTGCTGTTTTAAGTAATTTCATATAATAACTAAGATAAAGTTCTCCGGTTTTTGTAAAAATTAAAATATCTCTTATCATGAAGGTCATTTAAAAATGGATAACATAGAAACACATCAGAATT
This sequence comes from Trichonephila clavata, assembly GCA_019973975.1. NCBI lineage: Eukaryota > Metazoa > Arthropoda > Arachnida > Araneae > Nephilidae > Trichonephila > Trichonephila clavata. Next base: position 207,136 of record BMAO01009452.1, read on the forward strand.
GAAAAATTGAAAATTTGTTCATAAACTTTTGATACAGAATGGGTCCCTTTTATATTATTTTTTGTAAATTTTTATCCATTTTTTCCCATTTTAGTAATAATTTTTTTATCTTCTTAGTTTTAGCATATTTTTCTTAAAATGCTCTAAACAAATCTAAAAACCACAAAAAATCCCCTTATCTCCATTTTTTTTAAAAAAAACTGTTGTTGCAAGTATTTAGTTGTTTAAGTAGTTATTTATTCCTTAAAAATAAAATATAAAAATAAGCAAAAATCATGAATTACAGAGGATGTTTTTCACTCCTTAACATTTTAGAATTTTATTGAACAACTACAAATGTAAGGTGGATTTAAAAACAGCCATTTAATAATTATGTGAATTAATATTATGAATTAGTTGAAATAATGTCATATAATTGAAAAATCATTGTCGCTGTAAAAATCAAAATTTATAATTTAAATTTTCACCTATTTAAAGTTCTTTTAAGGAAAATTTTAACAACACAAAAAAATAATACAACTGTTTTGAAGTAATTGCTTGTTTTTGTCATACAGATTTCGATCAGCATATTGAACTGTATATTTATATTTAAATTTTCACAGGCTAATATTGCTGTATTTTCCCAGTTGCTTGTTGGTATTATATGATGATCTTGTCTATCTTTACAGTTTAGTAAATAAATAAGTATTTTTCAAAAGATGAAAATACCAATTATAAGCATTATTTTGCTTCAATTTTATGAAAGGATTTAAAATAAATCAGTTTATCTCGATAATTATTTATTAATTGCCACATATTTGCTAAATCTGTTTTCATTCACTTTAAAAATCTATTATTGGTTCTTACAAGCAATTTTTGTTAGATCAATTGTGTTTAACCGAATTAGAGAAAAAATATTCATACATTAGGCTCAAACCTGACAGTACTGCACAAAATTGAATTTAAAGATACACTGGAACTTTTTTATCACTGTTAGATTTCCTTTTCGGTCTATATTTTCAAATGAAACGAGTATAATTTTATTATTTTCTTTTTCGATAGCTTTAAACAGGAAGATTTGTCTTTCGTCTACTTTAATAAAAAAAGTACTTCAAATAAAAAATACTTTAACAAGTGCTTCGTACCTAAAATATAACAAACGGGAGAATTTCCTTATTTTTTTGTCATGATTATTTAACTTGCTAGTGCCCTGATTCTTTTCTTCAAAATACGAAGTTTAAAATGCAAGGAACGAGAATAAAATTGAATATATGCAGAATAATTATTGTTCTCCTAAAAAGGTCAGACACAAATTTTTTCTTGTAAAAATTAGCAATATTCTCATGATTTTAATTTTTCTTCTATAATAAAAATATTTGTTCTTAAAAATTGCACAGTTGATAGAATATTTTTATCCAGACTGTACTTTTAAAGTCAAATGTTTTGAAAAATTAAGATATTATTAATTTTTATAAAAGAACAGTCCTGATAGTGCCGACTCTTGCTTTATCACCAGAATTTCCCACATGTTTCTGTCACACCACTTGCTACAATTTGAGTGCCGTAGGAAATACTCTAGAAATCTACATTTGAAGCATTTATCACACTGTAATATTTCTTCAAGTGAAGAAGGCACGATCGAAAATGTTAGATCCCAGACTGCGTAACGATTAATTACCAATAAATATTGTTTGCAGGAATTTTTTTAAATTGGTATAATACGAGAGGCTTTAACTGGTCATCATCATTACCAAGTGCTTTTCAAACTGTGGGGGATAACTCTACGAGGGGAGCGCGAGCATATTGAAAAGTTGAAAAGATAATTTAAGAAAATTATTAATTTATGAAAGTAAACAAACCAAATACATTCTGACATAATAAAAATAAAATACACATTTACACTAATATAATACACTTATAAATGTATCAGTAATGCACAATGTATTTTATAATTAATTTAAAAATACTAAGTTAAGAACGAGTTTATTAATTACCAATGACCCCTTGGGCTTGTCATATATAAAATTATATACAAAAATTAACACTTATCAAAATAATTTGTACGGTTTATAATTAATCCCTTATAACCGTAGATTAATAGTAACGCGATTCGCTTTCCAATGCCACCGTTTTCTACGTAGACGCGCGTATATGATTTATTGGGGGAAGGGGGCAGAAAAGGAATAAATAAGTAAATCCTCTGAAATAAATAAATTTTTCTCAAACACTGTCAAGGTCCTTTTATTACATTCCAAAGCCTTCGGAATAATTTTATGGATAGCCACATACCGTTCTAGTAATAAATTCGTTATACCGTTATTTTACTACAGCATTCAAGAAGCAGCATTAAAGAAGTAAATCTTAAAAGTATCGCTAGTCAACGACTAACCCACGATCACTCGCGCTGGGTGTTCTGTACATCCCAGCAATCAAGAAAGGCCTCCCAGGATTCCAAAAAGAATTAGCAGAACCCCAATTTTTTCTGTAGCTGCACATTTTAGGTCATTGCAACTTCAGGTCTGTTGCAATCACTCTCACTCGTACGATTGGAATGTAACGACCTTCAAAAGTTTATTTGGGGGGAGGGGGGTAATTGAGTTATATTTCCGTACTCGGAGCATCTAAAATAGAGTAAGTTTCCCTCTTTTCGATTACATTTTTTTTTCAAATATATTAATATGCATGCAGATTTTATATAAAATTTCAATAATTGTAGTACATAAAAATAATATAATACTTAAAAATAATTGTAAAATATAATTTTTGTTAAAATATTTTAAAACACGTTCCAGTAATTATGGTAAGAACTCCATGGGAGAGGACGCAACAGCGACTCCGTCATCTATTAGATACTGTATCAACAAATTCTGAGGAGGAACTAAGTGATTTCAGAGACGGTAATTTAAGAAGAAGAGCACCATACTGAGCAATCTGATCATTCCACGGAAACGGAACAAGAATTTGAGGAAACTTGTGAGCAGAAACAACATATAAATTGACAAATACAAATAAGTGACAAAAAACTCAAAAAACTTTACTGACACAGAAGATAGTAAAAAGAGCATTAATCCACCAAAAACTATTTGTCCACGATGTAAAAACCAATTTTTTTTGTCTTTAATGTAAGAAAATATGTGCTTTGTATAAGGCATATGAATATATGAATACAGTCTATTCTGAATGTTTGGAAAATGATTAATATAATTATTTCTATTTTTTACTATCCTTATCATTAATTAGAAAGTAAGTTTATTATTGGTATATACGTTTTACTTTTGGTTTATAAAAAAATATAAAATTATATATTTTAAAAAAAAATTGTAGGTTTAATTTAAATTAATGTTATTCTCATTTGTATGCAATAAATTTAATAATTTTATTTGTATAATATAAAAAACATCTTGTTCTTTATAAATATGTATCATAAGTGACTTAATTTTTGTTTCCTATATTAAAATACACGCGTTAAAAGTTTGGGGTGTTCTCTACACCCCACGAGCAACGACGGTAGCAAAAACAGGCGCAAGAGGTTAAGCACATGAAAGAAAGCGAGGCTATAGACATGTTGGTTGTTCCTGATATTCTAGGTTTAGAACTCCCTTTATACTCAAATTTCCCTAGAGATACAACTTTAAACAGGTTTCTTTACAGAAAAAAAGAACACGGTAACCGAGTGGTCATACATACTCTGTACGAGTTGTCATACATATGGAACGAGTGGTCATACTTGTGGCAGGCAATGTTGAGTGGTGCGTACGTGTTTACTGAATACTTGCATTGTAGAAAGGCTGATGCAAGTTAAATTTGTCGTGCCCAAAGTCATCATGTTATTGTGGTGTGGATATTGTGCAGTTCTAAGTGCGTCGTTTCGTTAAAATCGAATTAAATTCAACAAATGAATATATTTGAAAATTATATTTCCTATTTATTAAAGTTTTTTATTATTAAAAGTGAAAATATTAAGTTGAATAAAATATTAAATTTTGCTATTTTTTAAGGTAAGACCCAGTGGCACTAAATGGTAGCATATCGCTATTCCACGCCACAGGTTATACGGTCAAACCCCGGGCTAAGTAAGGTCGACTCAGCATTTCATCCTTCAGAAGGTTGTTAAACGAGTAACAAGTATATTTGGGAACTAAACACTGGGGATTTCGAGTCAGACTAACCACCTGACCGAAATATCTGTTTATGCACCTCAGTTCCCAGGATCATGAAAACTGAGATGGACAGAGTAGGCTTTAACCCGCCATAGGCTGTTGCATCACTGAGTTTATTTATTTATTTAGTAATTTTTTTAAGGGAAAACTTATTTTAAAACATTTTAAGCGATCAATAAATTGGTTGTATTCATAGATTTTAATTTTGCACTGCTTTTCGTAGATCAAACTTCAAGCTTAGAACAATGGAATTGATCAGTTGGAACATCCGTGAGTTAAATAATTTTTAAAAATTTATAAAAAGTTGAAATTTCATCATTTATCAGAATTTTAAGCTAGCGAAATGAAAAAAAATGTATTCGATTTTTTCTTCTGCATCTATTGTGCGTGTGTAGTGTTTTTGTATAAATATTAGTCAAGAAATTCATTAAAACATCAAAAAATATATATAAATTGAAATATAAATTATCAAATGAAATATAAAATAGGAATACAGTCAAGTAAGTCAAAATGAAATTTTTGTCTGAACACCCAAGAATCAGTGCTGACGAGTTTGAGGTAGGTTTCATCAAAAAGCAAAATATTTTATTCTTTGTAGAATTTAAAAATAAGAGAATATTAATTAAACCAAATGAAGATTTGAAAAACAGTCGAAGAATTATAGAATTATTGCATGAGCAATATACTCAGAAAAATTTAAGGAAATTAAAATCATAAATGAGGACAAATATGTAAAGTGAGCATCAGGTAACCGAAATGTGTTTCAGCGTTGATATGAAATACAAAAAAAGCAACACATTGCTACAAGAACAGAAAATATCGGTTGCAGGTAACTGATTGTTTGTTTGCGTAAAATGTTTCAATAATTTGTAAGAGAATAAAAAGGCTTAGAATGTATAAACCATGAAGGAAAAGTACTCCTTTACATATGTTTATGTACTCGTACATAAAAAGTCATACTTTGGGGTAAGTTGTTTGTTGTATTAATTTTTAAAAATTCTTTATAAAAAAAAAGAACGCAATATTTTTAATAATTAACATAGGAAACACACACAATGCTATAATTTATTTAACACTAAAACTAGTTGCACTATATATTGCAATAAATGACACGACTTCATTTGATTTCGTAATATATTTCCTAGTTTCACAAACATTTTCTGCTTTAAAAAATAGATTTTTTCAAATTTTCGATCATTTAATAGACTGAAAATTCCTTATTATTATTCCATACGTTTGCTCTCCACTTGTAAATAGAGTAAAGAAATAACAGCCATGTTGCACTGTAATATTTTTCTGAAGTACAAATCTTTCCGCTTTTTTTTTCAGAATTGTATTCAATATATGTCTACTGACACTTTGTATTGCATTTAAATCCCTATGACAAATGACTTTACAATGTATAAGCTCAAAATTAAATTTTCTATACATTAAATACATTTAAACCTTATTTAATATGTTCTGAGAATAACTCATTCCCTGTTACAATGTCCCTTTGATAAACTATTGTAACAAAATATACTTCTGATGTAATGTCCAAAACACAAACTATTGTACATTGGCTTCTATTACTATAGAACATGAAACATATTATAGTATCATTAATTTCTGTCGATGACCATCTGTTCAGTTACCAGGATGGAATGAACCTACTGTTAATAGTAGATTGACTGATTGATTTATGCTCTTGTTTCACAGCCATATCGAATTGGGAAAATGACTAACGGAATACCCAATAAATTTTACCAATACTTCTTTCACTATCTGCTCCATATACGAATTGGCTACTTAGATAACGAATGCTTCTGTTGACAGCTCTTGACTTTTCATAACTATTATCGTATTTATTAAGACTATGGAAGCGTTATTTGAAATAGTTACTATAACTGAACCTTGAAAATAACGTAATTTACGAAGTAACCTTGAAACTACTTCAAAAAATTTTGACACGAAAATCTACTGTTATTCTTACTTTTGCTAATATAAATGTTAAATAGCTTAAAAAATATAGCTTAAAATAATTCAACACAACGTATTTCTAAAAAAGTATGTATAAATAAAAATATTTTTAAATAAGTACGAGAAAAAAAAATTTATTGACATGTTTTTATAATATTTATGCTTTTTAACCAGTAATTGTCATAAATCAATGCAAAAATTACATTAAATATTTAAACAATTCCAAATAACGTAAAAAATTAAATAATCTAATAAAGCAGATAATAATTAAATAAGAAGTATGAATATGTTACACAAATAAATGCTAATGGATATTTTTACTGATTTTGTTCAAATGACGTATTATTTTCTTTCTTTCAAATGGGGCTGCGGATTGGTGATTACCATTGCAAACCTAGTATATTTTCCTGGAGCTGGTATTTCTTTTAAGTATGGCACCATATAGAAGGACAACAATTTCCACAGCGTAATTTTGAGACGCCCAGTTTCCTCACCAGAAGGAGGCACCTGAACTCTGACGATGTAATATTGTGATAGGAATTTAATTCACTCAAGTCAAACAGGTACTCTTGGGATCTTCAATTTGCCGCATAATCATGTAACATGAACGTTGTCGATTGTTTATATCATGAAATTCCACCAACATGGACCGGGGTCAAACCCGCAAACTTGTGTGAACAAGGTCATCTGACTTGCATAAATAAATATTATGATTCATGGGTCACATTAATCTGTTTAAATTAATGATACTGACTTTTTAAATGGCTTAAAAATTGTAAATTTTGTTTATTTACTACACATTTTCCAAATTTAAATTTAAAACTCTCAACACGCACTTTGTAATGAGGGACTATTCCTCATTCCCTCTAACCCCTCCTGGTCTACTTTCGGACCTGGCTAGATGTTAGGGAGGAACTAATTGATCAGACGACATGATTCACTAAAATTGTTTTATTGTAACAATATTCAACACAGACACAATAATAATTCAATTAAGATAGTTTTAATCAATTCCTAGAGCGCGAAGTTGAGACCAGTTATCACGGGGATAATATTTACAGACATTCAATTAATTCCTACGTTAACTTATACAATCTCGTTTCTAACTCGGACGCGCACTAACAATTTACTCTTTAACTTGTATTTAAATAAGGAGCACAGTACCTGAACTCTTGTACTTCAAAAATCGTATAGATGAGGCCTTGTGCACTAAAGGTTGGCTTGATCACCACGCATCCGAGCGATCCTCACTTTGGTAATCTTCAATCCTCCCTTTAACAATCTTAGATTCTCACTTCACAAACTCCCAAAACTCGCGAATACAGAATTTATGTAATAAACTTAATTTACATAATCACGTTTTCTTACCTTCGGTGAAAGTTGGTTGAAATAATTATTTTCCTTAAAGAATCCTCAGGGGGTTAGTTGAGCCGCGTATAGATCCGTCACAACTTTTATAGTCAGTTATTATTTTTATTCTAAGTATTAGTAGTATATTTAAAAAATATACCATTTAATTTTTAATGCCCAGTTAATGTGAGGTTTAAAATACTTCATTAAAAAATTAAATCAATTAATTGCTTCAAACAGAGATAATCCTATTTCAATTTAGTACGAAAACACCATTAGAACTTAATGATATATTGTATATAATATAACCTTGAAAATTTGTAATTTTCTCGGCAGGCTCCTATAATTTTAAAATTATAAGATAACTTTTAGACCTATTTTCTAACTTTATGACACATATTTTCTATTTTTTTCTGAGGCAAAAATATTTTTAATTAAATTAATGGCATTTAAATGTTTGAAGTATATTGAATATCATCATTTTTAACTGCATGGAAGTGAGTTAAACATTTTGTAACAGTAAATTTACGAAAGGAATTTAGAGAAAAAAAGTTATCATTTATTGATTTAAACTTAAAGAAAAAAGAGAACATCTCGCCTTTTCTTTTACAAAACATTTATTTTATGCTGATGCTACTTGAATTTACTCATCTAGACCAACTGTTATACGACTGTTATAAAAGAAGTTATTTTACTTTTGCGTTAATTTTTTTTTTTTTTTTGCTTCAATTATTTCTGGGAAATGCACTCTATTACTAGATAATAAGCAATTGTGTTACAAGATAATATTGCTAGTAGATATTTATCTTTATAATTAACTGCATAATGCTACAGTTAGACAAAGTTTCTGTCGGAGTTGGATCCAATTAGAGTATTCGCCCTCAAATTACCTTCACTACCTCGGCTTTCTTCGGTGTAAAAACGTTTATATCAGTACTTCTCAAGCTTTCAATAGTTGTGCCCAACTTTCAGTCCTAATTTTCATCGCGCCCTCCTCATACAACAGCTATGTATTGAATGCAATAATAATTTACTTCAACGCCAAAACTATCCTCCCACTTTAATTTTAAACGGAACAATTTATCAAGAAAAGTATTAAATTTTGTATATAATATTGTACATGACAAGCCCATGGAAGTCACTACTGATTGCATAACTTGTTTTTAATTTAGAATTGATAAACTAATTATCAAATACTTTTTACCATACTGATACAATTATAAATATCTTGCATATCAATGTGAATATGTATTTATTTTATTAGGTCAGAACATTTTCTTTTGCTTCCTTTCAGTAAATTGATAATTATTTTAAATCTTTTATTTTTGACTTTTCGATATACTAGTGCCCCCTACGTAGGGTTATTACGCCCCCCCCTCTAGGGCGGGGAACCCCACACTTTGAGAAACGCTGGTTTACATTGTTAAATCAGACAATCCAGACTGCCCTCTAAGAGTCTTTGTAGCTATGAATTTTGTTCGCCTGACAGTCTGTGTTTCCCTGTCCAACACAGGTTTTCTTCTGACAACATTACTGCAAAGGCTGGTTTATATTAGGCTGTTCGTAGGAAAATCCCCTGTACAGCCCATTTCCTCGACGTAGATAAAAAAAATGTTAAATCAAAAGATGTGTAATTCTTTAACTGATCACCTAATTAAATAATCTGTTTTTACTTTTTGGAACAGAAATTATTCATGAATCAAAATTATAAGCCGTAACTTTTTAGTACAATATAACATTTTTCTTATAAGGTGGCAAAATAGTTTTGAAGTTTATGATTTTTATTTCATTATTATCTTCATTTACGCCCACACATATACATATATACACTCATGTCCATAAATTAAGGATAATGAAGTTCAGGCAAAGAAAGGGACAGAAGCAAAACAAATTTTACTTATTTGTAAAGTCTATTTATTAAACAAAAGGTAAAGAGCAAAAAAGATGTTATATGTTTGACATAATTAATAAAAATTGCGATTTTTACTCCCTGGAGCAATTTCAAAAAAGAACCTATTTACAAAAAACAGTATAATATGGTTAGTATGATGGTTAATACGGAGTATGTCTCCCGGACGATGCAATACAGGCCTTACAACGCCTACGCATGCTGAGTATCAAATTATCAATCTCATCTTGGGAATATTACACCACTCATCAAGCATTGCCCTCCGAAGTTCCGGTAGACAGGTGGGAGGGTGTTGACGAGCTGCAATTCGTCAGCCAAGCATATCCCACACATGCTCTATTGGATTCAAGTCCAGTGAGTATGCTGGCCAATCCATAAGGGTGATATCCTCCGATTGGAGGCATTCGTCTACAATGTTCGCACGGTGAGGACGGGCGTTGTCATCCATAAACAGAAATTCAGCACCCATGGCGCCCCGAAACAAACGTACATGTGGTTCCAGGATGATATCCTGATAGATGGGCCTGTCATCGTTCCGCTCTGAACATGCAGGTCAGTTCTGGAACCAAGAATAATTCCTCCCCAAACGAGCCATCCTGTACCACTGGAACGGTGTCGTTTAATGGTGTTCTCTTGGTGGTAACGGGTACCTGGTGCTCTCCATATGAAAGTCCGGTGAGAATCAGACTGCAAACTAAACCTGGACTCGTCGGAAAACATCACACAAGACCACTGTTGCGGTGTCCACAATGCATGCTCTTTACTCCAGGTTAATCGCAGGCGACAGTGAGTTGCGCTAAGGAGAACACATCTGACAGGCCTACGAGCATATAGACCAATGTGCCCTAAGCGTCTGTATATGGTCTGCTTTTAAGCTGTCGTACCGGCAGCTGAAGAGAGCTGACGAGACAGGTCTGATGCTTTGCTCCGTCTGTTTCTTTTGGCAGAAACTGCCAAATACCGGTCCTCATTCGGCGTTGTAACTCGGGGGCGACCTGTGCTGTAACATTTACTCACATTACCATCATCTTGGAATTGTTGCCAAAGCCTTGTGATGACACTCTGGGCGATTCCAAGTTCCTCGGTTACTTCCAGCTGGGAACGTCCGATAATTCTACTACGTAAAAAATCATCCAAATGCTTCCTTTGTGCCATAACTATGCGGTTATTGCACTGAAAGGCTTTTAAAGCGCTTGTGAACAATGTTACCTCTTTGCCACCATTCCTTATTTACCCCTCTCTTACACTCTCGTCATTGTGACGTACTATCCGCGCCATCTGGTGGTTTCCTGTAATTTGCATATTCTTCTTCAAGATGTGTGTGATAATTCTACAGGTGAAATTTTTATTTTAGAGTTCAATTTCTGTGTGATTCTGAATTATCCTTAATTTATGGACATGAGTGTATATAGATTTATTTTTCCTATTTTAACGTTTCAAAGATCACTGTAATTCAGTTTTCGTAATTAGATTTTATCTTTTGTCAATTAATATTCTTTTTCTATTTTGAATAGGAAATAAAGTAATTTTTTTTTTTAATTTTCTGTAAAGAGCACTTCGAACACTTTAAGATTATTCAAGTAAATTAATTGTCTTAGCCGTCATTAAAAAGAAGCATTTATAATTCTCTTTTAATTTAATGAACATTACTACTCTGGCTCTTATAAAAAATACATTTAGCTAATATTCAATACCATGTATATTCATAAATTTAAAATATTCTACAAAATGAGGAAATGAATTTCAAATACAACTTAATTAGCAAGATGTCACTTTATTCTATTAGTTTATTTAAGATTTAATGAGATACAATATTTATTTCTTAAGCATTAGAATTATGATGGTTAATGTAAATGAAGACTCCCCTGTAAGGCAGTAATACAAGCAAAACAAAAGCTAATTTTGTTGATTTTATGTACTAGGCTTTTAGTTATGTGCCAGTATTATGCACGAGAAACTTAAAATGCAATGAATTGTAATTTAGAATTCTTTTGAAACGTAATTGAATAGGAATAACAGAACACATAACCAAAACTCATTTTCTGAATTGATTTTCAATGTAGTTGTAAAGAGCTTTATTCAAAATTTTCTAAAATTTATTTGAGAGGTTGTTACATGTTTCAAAATATCTTTTATGAATTAGTAATTATTTCACATTAGGGAAATGTAACACATAAATATCTAACTACCTGAAAAATTGGCTCTCAAAAATTAATTCTTGGTCTTTCGTTATTCTCTACATAAGGAATTTGTCCAAACCGCTAATTATTATCTCAGAGTTTTCATTGAATTTTAAATAAATAGAACAAAATTCTTGCTTTACTTAACGTAAAAAAATTATTCATATATGAGTTTTTATATGCAGAAGTTAATTCAGTAAAAAAAATATTAGAAAAATAATTAATACTGCGTGTGTTTTTTAAGGGAAAGGTGGATCACACAAAAACATATGAACAGGAGAAACAAAAGTAATGCTTGAAGTGAACTCTAATATATCGTAAACAACAAATACGCGTTTTTAATATAATAAAAGTAGCATATTGTCTCTTAAAAAATATCAAACAAAAATATTGAATAAATGCACTTAAATTTTAATCTCAATTATTTTAATAGAAGGATTTTATCATATCTGGCATTCTATTTTTCCTACCAAGTATGCATTTAGATAAAGAAAGAAGTCTCTTTTACACTTTTCCATAAGCCAATGTGTAATTTTTAGAATTCCATAATATTTAATTATACAATTATCTTATTATGTAATTATTATACATCTCATCCTAAAAAAAAAAGAATTTTAATTTAGTTTATTTACTATTTTGAATTTACATATGTTAACTAAAATAACTACGTGGACTGTAAATTAAATTAATTTTAATTACGAGACTGACCCCAATCATATGGGATTGCAAGACATTCAAAATGACAACAAAAATTGAAACAAGAATTATTTTAACAGTCATACTTCCGACCCCAATCAAGTATGTACACGAACTCTCACCAACTAGAGCCAACAGTATAAATTATAATATCAAGTTTTTACTCCTTATAACATTGTACAATTTTTCATACCGTCAGACAGGTGGCAATTAGAAACAACAACAATCATTCTTCTTTGCATACCAATTCCAAAAATTAAGGAACAATTTTCAAACAAGGCGATTACACTATTATAATTAAATAAACGCTCATATAACTTACTACTTACGCAAAAAATAATAATATATCACAATATAACATACAAATTAATGTAGCTGCTAATGTTTAACGTCACTGGATCAAGCTTTCCTTTGCAATTTCTGTATGCAGAATAAAAAGAAACTTTGTGCGTATTGAAAATTTGAAATAGCTATTTTTTTAAATAAAAGAACATGCCGTGATCTTTTTGAAGAATTTCTAAATACAGTATAAATATAAATATTGTCCCCTTAAGTAAAAACATTTACTTAAGCGGACATGTGGAATGATTTACTCAAAAATTTTTAATTTTAGGATTTTCAAAATTTTTTTGGTTTTGTCCTATGTCTATATACTATGTAAAACAGATTTTGTGCTCAACATTTCATAAAAAGCTAGATACTTAATTTTAAAAGAAAAAAAAATAGTGATTTTAAAATGCTATTCCTCCTACAAAAATTTACGTACAATCATAAAATTTCATTTACAAATGCGACAAACTATGCATAAAAAAAGTTGGTATGGGTTTTACGATATACGGTTTTACGATACGGGCTATTTGTACAACACTTCTTTTTATGAAGGCTTATTAAAAATTCCTTAAAAATTGTATAAATTCTGAGTTCAATTATTTTTAAAAACCCAAGTATTGCTTTGATTGAAAAATTCATACCAACTTTTGTTACATGTACTATTAGCAATAGGTAAAAAAAATTCAAAGCATTATGCGCAATAGGAAAAAAACCTTAGTATTTTAAATGAAGACAAACTATTTTCTTTTTCTTTCTGAGGTAAATAAGTTTAAAGTTTCAATTTGCCATAGGGATGTGAATAAAACCAAAATTAAAAGCCACCATAATTCTGCGTTTTTTTAAGTTTCGAACTTTCAAATTTTGTGAGGTTATAAAAAAGTATATAAGGAAAAAATTAGACTTAAAAAATTAGATTTGATTTTTAGACATATTTTTGTCAATTGAATTTTGTCAACTGTGTCCCTTAAAATTTTATCCAAAAGTCCAGTTATTTTTATATATAAAATATCTGCGAAACTTCGTGATATATATAATATCCCCTTTTTATTACTTTTTAGTGCTTATAAATAATTCTTTTTCTTTCCAGTCCATCGCAATATTTTGTCCAAGTATTTTTTAACATTTACGAAAGTGGGGAAATATTTTACGCACTAAAATAACAATAAGTTTAAAGTATTTCTTTTTTGCCTATACAGGCAAAAGACACAAAACAATTTTATTTAATAAATTCTTTAACATAACACTTTCTAATTAACGAAATGTCTGTCACAAATTAAAAGCTTTGTAAAAAAGAAAAACAACTTCTGACAAATTCGATATAGTTGAGAACACAAAATTAGGTGACCTGTTTTCAGAAGTGATTAAGTTTTCCAAGACAAACTGCTGTCTTGAGAGAAAAAAATATAACTCATTATTGCTGTTAAAAGAAAAGAAATATTTAAGAAACTTTATTTATTTTTATCTGGAACAAGCCATCTCTCATTATTATCATTCAATGATTTCTTTATTTTAAAAAGTATGTGTTGCGTATAATTACAGTGCAAGTGATAAAGAGTAATGTTAGATAATTGCTAAGTTTAAAGGTCATAAAGGAAACGATTTGTTGTTCAGCCAACTCTTAATACCCTTGAAACTAGAACACACAGAATTGATCGGGACTTGTACTAGGGTAAAGGTTTGCTTCATTCACATATTATACCAGATATTAAAGTAGTTATATTACTTCTAAGCAATGACAATTGAAAAATGAATATATATTTTGTGGTAAGATAAGAGGTATTCTCGATTCACTGTACAGGAATCAACGTAGTCGAACAAAAATTTCTGATATTACTCTTATGTAGCATTTCTTGCAAAGAAGAGAAATTTACAAAATTAAAAGACTATATTACTTAAGCTGTTCTCGTAGAAGCTATTAAAAACGTTATATAAAATATTACATAGGAAAATATCAGTATTTGATCTATGAATAATTCCATTACATGAAATCAGGTCAGATTTAACAACTTATCATAAATAAAAAAAATAAAGCCCAAAAATCTAACAAGTAAAAATGCAAAAGCAGTGTGGTATGACATTAAAGGCTCTTAAATCCGGCTTTTTTACAGCAGATATATATATATATATACCCCAGCATTTATCAAACTGTGAGACACTCCCCCTTGGGGGCGTGACAACTCTACGAGTTGGGGGCCAGCATTTTCAAAACTCAAAAACAAAAGGTTTTTTTCAAAAATTATTAATTTACTGAAAGTAAACAAACAAAAAATACATTCTGACAAAATAAAAATAAAATGCATATTAACACTGACTTAATACACCTATACATCTATCAGAACTGCACAATTTATTTTACAATTAATTTAGCAATATAAGTTAATAACAAGTTTAATAATTACCAGTGGGATTTCCATATATAAAATTATACACAAAAATTAACACTTATCTTGATAATCTGTACGGTTTACAATTCATCCTTTTACTGCCGATTTAAAGTTACGCTATTCGATCCCCAATGCTACTGTTTTCTGCGTAAGCACGCGTATGTGATGTATTGAAGAAAAGGAATAATTAAGTAAATTCTCTGAAATAAGTAAATACTTCACAAACACTTTCAATGCCCTTTTATTGCATTCTAAAACATTTCGAATAATTTTATGGATAGCAGTGCACAGAAAAGATCGTACTTCGGAAAGACGTATGGGACAGTTAACGCTTTGACTGAGTGAGATATTTGTATACGCCGGTGGTACTTAAGAGGTTAAAGCTGTATTGTAGATTTTGCTTCAAAGTATAGTATCATTGAATTCAATACATTGTTATTTTATGGAGGGGGGAGAGGTATGATGAAAACTATGATTGAATATTGGGTCGCTAACATTGAACGTTTGAGAAGCACTGATATATATACTATTTTTAAAAAACTGAATAAAATTATTCTTCAGCCTTTCTTCTAAATATACAGCCATAAAATTATGTAAGGATGATGCTTTGGCAAATATTTTTTATCATACGCTCATCTTCAGCATCTCTGCCATTAGTCGACGAGCAGCCCAATAAAAAGATGACGAAGCATAAAAACAATTAAAATTTTCCTAGAGTTGTCTACAAAAAACTTTAAAGCAATAGGCCAATGTCTGAGGTGGTCACCATCCATTTCACCCTGGTGGCACAGAGGGCAACAAAACGAATCCTTTACTCCAATGCGATGTAAATGCATCTGCAAATAATCATGTCTAGTAAGTAAACGAAAATACGCAACTCAACAGATCGAGGCAGGGAACTGGTGACTCTACCACTTTTGTTAAACAAGATAGTCCACCTTTTACCAGCAGCTGCGTCACCATACAGAGAGGCTCTATTAATTTGCAGTTTACTGTAAATGATTATTTTGATGATTCTTTTGCAGAGGCAAGGGAGAGTTAGGTTGGGACATGAGAGATCCCGCTTTAGCAAGCCTATCTGCTTTCTCTTTTCCAGAAATGTTACAGTGGCTGAGAATCCACTGAAGGGCAATGCGTTCTCTAGATTTCTCAAGTTCAATATTTATTCTACAGGAATTAACTAGGGCATTTTCATTATATCTTGAGTTTTTTAGAGACAAAATTGCAGCTTGAGAATCGATAAAAAAAAATACAATATTGCGTTCAGAACAGCTTTCCAATTTATCGATCGCACATGATATTGCCACTATATCACCATCCAAATTGTCACAATACTTTCCAAAGGATAACTAATACTGAAAGCACTTGAATAGGCTCCAGCACCAGCATTTTAATAGCGATATAAGAAGTATGACATCAGAGGTGAAATGAATGCCATTAAAATATTTCAAGTCAACGTACGCAGTGGGAGGCAATTTAAAATATGGAGAAAAGACGTATTTCCAAACATTCCCGTGCTGAGATCATACACGCAATCTGACTGCAAAACACTACAGAATGCCTTTGTACAATGTAAATGAATTTAAAAACCTCGGGAAGTGGCGTATATTGATGTTGTCCAAGAGATTGGAAAACAAAAGTGCTGTAACATAAGTTTGAGAAATTTTCCAAAGGACAAATACAGCAGCAACAAAGGTTGATGGTAATTGTTCAAGGAAATCAACGACAAATGATGACAGCAATAATCGTGCCTATCAAAAGAGTGCGAAACTAGACGGTGGTCTACATTGTGTGGCAGATATGTTCAGCAAATGAGAGATTGGTGCCCCACTTAACTGAGATCAGGCAACTTTATAAAAGAGTTTACTTGCCCGTCATCTTAAGTGAACAGTACATTAAAAACAGCCCATCAGCATCAACGCTTACAATGAAGCAATAGTCACAAAGACTGCAAATCTCACAAATAACATTCTTTCCGCTTAAGCGATGAGAGTTGTTTCAGTCTGACAAATGATTTTAGTCCCTAGATAAGGACACAATATCCTCCTGGAAAACTATTGTTTGAGGCGTTCTGGTTGACTCATTTAAAGATTAATGAAAGGATAAAGCTCTACATTTTCGAAATATCGTAGCATCCTCTGTGCTTTTTTCATACTTTCAGTATTACATTGCCCAAATTGTCCAAAGACTGCAGTGCAATTAAGACTTTGTAGTACAATTAAGGTTAACTCAGAAATTTTCTACAGCTTTATACATTAATGTGTATGTAATTATTATTACTAATATTATTACAGGGAGTTTTGGCTTCACTCACTTCATAAATGAAGAGTTTTATAGGAGAGAAGACAGTCTGCAGTAAATGAAACAATTAACCTGTCAATAATGCTTCATACCTAGAGTTTACCTTAGGGAAATATTAGTCGACAAGACCAGAAGTCTCAAAACAAATCTAGAGAGCTGTAGAACTATATAATGGTTCTTTGAAGAAATACATCTAAGAACATAAAAACTATGCAAAATGGAGTTTGCTGGAGCTTTAGCGAAGTTTGCTAGAGCTATACGTTTCATTAGCCTCACTTAATATTGTGATTATGGATATGAATTGTTACCGGTATTAATTAACTTTGAATAGGATTACGGGAATTTGTACAAAGAAGGAAATCTATCATTCATGATGTTCTTGAATTGGTATCTGCTTTAAGAGAGTGAGAAATATTAACATTCAATAGAACGTTCTTCGAATAAAAACTGCCGAAAGAATCTGCTTGTGGAAGGAGAGGACATTTCCTAAATTAGAAATTTATCAAAGTGCGTTACCACATATATTCGTATGAGGACTTTTCTAGTGAATTACTTTCTCTCACTCTTTGTATCTTTTTAACCATATAAAAATTTATCTTATATTTAAAATAAAAGGTTTATATAAAGGATTAAATATATACTAAATATACTAAAGGACATTAATTTTAAAATCACTTAAAAATATATTAGCATAAATCTCTATAATTATTTAAATTAAAACAATGTTTATGAAAATTTCAAATGTTAGTTTCTTATGATTAAACTAAAATTTCTTACGTTTGATAGCGGTTGACAAGTTAAGTTTTGATAAAAAAAAATTTGTCAAATTTTAAGATGTTTGTATCTTGTGATACAACAAACACGCTCTTGGGTCCAAAAGCAATTTATATGTCATCATTTTTAGCTAAAATTTCTACTAGTATGCTAACGAAAATTCAGTCATGAAACATGAACTTTAACTTGCTATTATATGTTATAAATTTTTGTTTTCATTAATAAAAATATCTTAGTGTGTATCATCATAATTTAAAATAATTATGGATGCAAAAAAGTTTAATTGGATATTTTAATCTGCGTGGGTTATAGCAAAAATGGAAAAAAAAATGTTGAATTAAAGAGAATCTTGAATGAAAGGAACAGCATATTTTTATATGTATATGTTGAGGATCAGCAACTAATATGTCATTTTTCATTAAGTATTAAAAGTGTTAACAGTAGTTCCTCCAAGGGAGAATGTAGCGAGTTATCTCGGGATGCCATTGGAGACTCTGACTGGGATCGGATCATGCGCGGGTACCCGCATGCGCAGGAGAGAGCAAAGCTCTTATAAAAAGCGGCGTCCAAATGATGCGAGCACAGAATTACTCGAGCACAGAAAAAGCATTAACTCCGATGTGTACTGTGAGACACTCCGACGCCTACGCAGGTCCATCAAGAACAAAAGACCGGGCTGCTCACGAGGGTGTGGTTCTGCTCCATGATAATGCGCGTCCACACGTCTCCAGAGTCACACAAATGGAACTGGACAAGTTCCAATGGGAGACTTGGACCATCCGTCCTACAGTCCGGACATGTCACCCTGCGATTCCCATGTGTTGGGTCCACTGAAGAAACACCTGAAAGGAAAGCACTTCAACTCGGACGACGTACTCAAGGACACTGTGAAGGACTGGGTCTCGTCACAGCCACAGGTATTCTGGGAACAAGGAATCCTGCGGCTTGCTAGTGGAGTGTCAAGAAAGTCAGAGTTTCTTACGCTCACGTATTAGTTTACAGCAGTGGTCTTCAAACTGTGTTCCACGGAACTCTGAGGTTCCATGAGCAATAACCAGAGATTATGAGTCATAATAAAAAAATCGAGCGAAATTTATAAATGAATATGCAAAACGGATTTACATTCTCTAAAATGTTTGTACACCCACAAGGATTTAAAGCTCATCCATGTCATTAATAAAATGAACATTTTATTCGTATACAATAACTTTATTTTACATTATTCTAATTATACTATAATAATGGAATATTAAAACGTTTTGTTTTTATACATATAGTATATTACTTACTATATTGGGGATGTTTTATTGATAACTATCCTGAGTTTCACAAGATAGTTTTATACTCCTTAGTACAATATCTTATAAAACTGTACAGTTTTCTTTTTATTTTTGTGGAAAATATCCTACAACATATCAATAGATTCGATGTTAAAAATCTAAATTTAAGCAAGAACAGATCGTAAATTTTATGTTGCAAATTCATGCAAAATATACACAGTATTTCTCACACAGCTATAAACATTTTAATGCTGTTCAGAATAATGTGTGTAAATAAAAAATTTCTTAACGTGAGTGGCTACAAAAAAAAAGTACAGAAACAAATGAAACTCAGAATATGTAATGCGATTGCAATTATTCTCAATAGACGTAGACTTCGACATTTTGTGTGAAAAAATGCAAGCACATATCCCAGTTACTAAACATAATGCATGGATAGGTGACACTTGGATCACAAATTAATATTATTAATGAGTAAATTATATTAAAAGTAGATTAAAATTTTGTAATAATAAATGCAATACTTTTTAATTGCCTTTACATTCATCTATTGTTGATCTACTTTAAATAATATTTTAAGATATATTCTTCTAATGTGTACGGAATAGGGTTCTACGAAAATACTTTCTAGTTCTAGGGGTTCCACGAAAGCACCCTCTAGTTCTAGGGGTTCCGTGAGTTGAAAAAGTGTGAAGTCCACTGGCTTACAGTAACGCTATATTGTCATAAACATGTTAAATTCTGGAAAATTAAGTTCCGTATAACATTTTTAATTCAAATAGAAAATAAATACCATTTGCACAATTGTATTTAAAACATATTAATAAGACTCCACATGTGCAGAGCAAATTCTAAAGGTATTCATCAGCCCTCGAAACAATTCCACAGAATTTCTTCTATACACAAAGGAAGTCTACGAAAAAGAGAATTTATGAGATACTTGTTTGCATGATCTTTTCACTTATTTTTATATTAATTTTTTTGTTTGAGATATGCACTGACTTTGTTTATTCATGGTTATTTTGATAAATAAACAAGTTTCTATTTTCGGTAAAGTATGAAAACCTCATTAATTCTAAAGTTTCCAGTCGACAAAATGCCACAAAAGTCACTAAGTGAGAGTTTTATATTATTTATCTAGCCTTAAATCAATTGCAAAACTATTTGTGGAATTTCAATTGTTTGCAAATGTCCAAGTATCACTGGTAAAAAATTACTTCGCTGTTGTATTATATTTTATCGTCGAATATGTTTTTCTAGTGTCAAAGAAGCTATTTTGAAACATAGTTATAATTACTTTTTTTTACAAAAAATTCTTCATTTCCAGAATTTCAAGTTAATTAAATAACCAATTCCATAAAAACAATAAAAAGCTGTGAAAGATTGTCAATGACTTTTTTAATGATTCGTACTTTTCAGGAAATTTATCTTCTTAAATTGTTCCTCATTCTACAAAAACAGTTTCTGCATTTTTAAAAAAAACTCATGAAAAACGAAGCACATATCTTTTTTATGCATCTAAGCTATTTTAATTAAAATTTCCTCAAATATTTATTCTCAGGTATTAATTTTAAATAATTAATTTTTCTCTGTTTAATAGAGATGGCTCTTTGCGTAGGATTTTTCTAAAAACATCTCGCAGTAACATTGTGTATAAGAATACACAGAAGAGATAGAGAGAGAGAGAAAGAGGAAATATAAAAACTATGATTCACATTCCACCGAATAAAAGAAAGATATATTTCAGTAAAAATAAAGTTTTTGAAATGGTTTCTTGATTTTTTTAGACGACACCTGTTTTAATAGAAAAATATTAACCATTAATTGAAATGTCCTAAGGAATATTAAGAATTATCTATAATATTAAATACAGCGTTTTAACTGAAAAATTTTAATTTTATATTTATATATATGCAAAGAGGGAGAAAAAACGTTAGCTGTCAAACATTACAATGATTATTTAATTGCGTTTCTGAGACCAAATTTTGAGAGGGAAACAAAATCGTTTTACAATGGATATTTTATAAGAGTAATTACTTAAAAATGATACTTACTTGTTTTTGTTATAAGCGGAATATTGTAAAAAAATATTAATAATACCAAAACATGTTTATATACAACTTTCTGAAGAAATACTTCATAACTTTTTTGTATTCTTAAAAATGCATAATATGTACTACAATCATGTCCATAAATTAAGGATAATTCAGAATCCACGGAAATTGAACTCTAAAATAAAAATTTCACCTGTAGAATTATCACACACATCTTGAAGAAGAATATACAAATTACAGGAAACCACCAGATGGCGCGGATAGTAAGTCACAATGACGAGAGTGTAAGAGAGGGGTATATAAAGAATGGTGGCCAAGAAGTAAAATTGTTCACAAGCGCTTTAAAAGCCTTTCAATGCAATAACCGTATAGTTATGGCACAAAGGAAGCATTTGGATGAATTTTACGTGGTAGAATTATCGGACGACTGGAATGTGAACGTACCCAGCTGGAAGTATCCGAGGAACTTGGAATCGCCCAGAGTGTCCTCTCCAGGCTTTGGCAACAATTCCAAGATGATGCTAATGTGAGTAAATGTTACAGCACAGGTCTCGCCCCCGAGTTACAACGCCGAATGAGGACCGGTATTGGCAGTTACTGCCAAAAGAAACAGACGGAGCACAGCATCAGACCTATCTCGTCAGCTCTCTTCAGCTACCGGTACGACAGTTTCAAGGCAGACCGTGTACAGACGCTTAGGACACATTGGTCTATATGCTCGTAGGCCTGTCAGATGTGTTCACCTTACCGCAACTCACTGTCGCCTGCGATTAACCTGGAGTAGAGAGCATGCATTGTGGACACCGCAACAGTGGTCTTGTGTGATGTCTTCCGACGAGTCCAGGTTTAGTTTGCAGTCTGATTCTCGCCGTACTTTCATATGGAGAGCGCCAGGTACCCGTTACCACCAAGAGAACACCATTAAACGACACCGTTACGGTGGTGCAGCATGGCTCGTTTGGGGAGGAATTATTCTTGGTTCCAGAACTGACCTGCATGTTCAGAGTGTAACGATGACAGGCCAGATCTATCGGGATGTCATTCTGGAACAACAAGTACGCTTGTTTCGGTGCTGAATTTCTGTTTATGGATGACAACGCCCGTCCTCTCCGTGCAAACATTGTAGACGAATGCTTTCAATCAAAGGATATCACCCGTATGGATTGGCCAGCATACTCACCGGACTTGAATCCAATAGAGCATGTGTGGGATATGCTTGGCCGACGAATTGCAGCCCATCAACCCCCTCCCATTTGTCTACCGGAACTTCGGAGGGCATTGCTTGATGGAGTGGTGTAATATTCCCCAAGATCAAATTAATAATTTTATACTCAGCATGCGTAGGAGTTGTAAGGCCTGTATTGCATCGTCCGGGAGACATACTCCGTATTAATCATCATACTAACCATGTTATTCTGTTTTTTGTAAATAGGTTCTTTTTTGAAATTTGCTCCAGGGAGTAAAAATCGCAATTTTTATTAATTATGTCAAACATATAGCATTTTTTTTTTTTTTTTGCTTTTTACCTTTTGTTTAATAAATAGACTTTACAAATAAGTCAAATTTGTTTTGCTTCTGTCTCGTTCTTTGCCTGAACTTCATTATCCTTGATTTATGGACATGAGTGTATATATATTATACATATACATATATTCCTCTTAAAATGTAATTTTTACATCCATGATCATATTTAATTTAGATACAGTTAAAATTTTTGACCTACGTATTTGCTAATATAAATCATCCCCCTATTTCACATCCTATAAAAATTTATATAAACTATAAACTATTAAAGTAATTATTATTTAAAAATTTTAAAAGCATATACTGCAATAATTAAAAAAATTTTCTTCAAATTTAACATGTAATCGGGTAATCTTCTTAAACGTATGTTATGGTATAAAACATGTTTCTTTGGTCTTAGTTATTTTATCTAATTTTATGTTCAGTTAATATTTTAGTTGATTCATATATAACATTGAATTCAACAACAAGAACAAAGTAGAGAAATTTATAAAATTCTGCGAGTTTTAAACAGAAATGAATGACCGTACGGTTATATTAATAATTCACAAATTTATACATTTAGATGAATTTGTAAAATAATTTTATAGAAGTCGCATACATATGCAGAATATAATGCAAACAAAATAAATTTCTTCCTGATACTCCTGTCCTTTAAATATCTTCGAAGCTATTTTTCAAATAAATCCAGCTTCCAATAGTATTTTTATTTTTATTATGAAGAAATTATTCTATAACATTTAGATTCAATCTTTTTTTTTATTACTACCCCATATTTTGAAAGAAAGTCCAATTTTAAGTAAGAAAAATATATGTGGAAGTACATTCATTTTCAGTTTTGGTATTAAAAATTCTATTAAAGAGCAATAGTAAAAGCATTCTGCAAAAAATGAAAAATCCGTTTTATGACATCGAGGAGTAAAAATAAAGTGATATCTTATATTAAAAGAAAAACAAAACAAAAATTTCAAAGCTTTTTTCTTACGTTCACATACGAATGATTTTTCAATGCACCTTGCAACGATAAGTGAATTGTGCATAGGAAATATGTGCCAAGTTGCTATTATAAATTCAGCGCTTTCAATTCACAAAAATTTAATATTAAGCTTAGAACAAAAGTAAAATCTGTATTTTATTGTCGAAAAAGTGAAATGCAAAATTATAGGTCGTCTTAAAGTAGAAGTTTTCAATAAAACTTCCATTAACCTACTGCACAGATGAATCCATTTTATGAAATAAAAAAATTTTATATTTTATTTCATAGTTTCGGTGATCGTATTTTTAAAAGCATTAGATAAAAGGAAAAAAAATTATTTCTCTGTTTAAATTTTTTAAAAGCCTGGCAAATTGAAGAGGAAAGAAAAATTAAATTATATCTTATTTATGATATTACACATTTGCAAATGATCACCTAATGTTTTTTCTAAGGTAAAATTTAATTTTTGTAAACCAATATGTGTCTGTCTTTATAAAAATTAAATTTAAAATAGTGATTTAATTTGTATCTAAAATGTTACCTACAGGTCCGTATTATAACAGTTATACCTTTTATGTAACATTCAATATATAAAGAGCAAATATATTTTCAGTATTCGTTTATAGTTCAACAGCTCTGTTTTTGCTTAAGACACTTTATAAATGATTTAATTTCGTATTATTTTCGATACAATATAAATTAATATTAATGTAAGATATTTGAATAATTACGTGGCATTAGAGCAACACGAAAGTTATTACTGAGAAATATTGTACTTTTGAGAAAAATTACTAAAAATTTATAATATTTTAATTATTGGGATTTTACATTACTCTCTTAACAATACACGCGTTGGTGTGGCGTGGATGTTTGGAGAGGAGAGTACCAGTTCAAGTGTCGCTCTCGTCACTTGACCGTAGTTTAAATTATAAAGTATGTAACTATGTGAACTAGTGTAGCTTCAAGATGCGATGTTAAAGAACAATTATTCAGTTTATTCGTAATAGGGGAAGAAAGTGAAGCGAAGTTTACTTTTAAAACACTAGTCCGCATTAGGACATGGGGATCTTAAGTTGTGGGTATAAATTATTTCCTCTTACTCTCTCTCTCTCTCATTTGTCAAAAATCGTAGCTTGTCCTTTATTTTTAACTTGTCATTTGAAATTCCAAACTTATATTTCTTATTTTAAGAAAAACATATCAACCAAATGTTTTTCTAATGGAAAAAAATTTTTAATCTGATGATATTTCCTCAATTAAACATCAAGGCTTAACATAAAGCAGAAATGATATTTTCATTATAAAAAATTTACCCATCGTCATAAAAATTAATTTTATTTCAAAATTTGATAATATAATCAAAGACATCCCTTGTAAAAATTTTTAACAATTTTGATTTTTTCAGAAATTTTGGAAAATAGATTTAATTTATTGGTTGATGATTTTTTAAATTATGGCTTAACATGATCTTAAAGTAATTTTTAAAAAGTAAGTCTGGTGAAATTAACTGCTTTCTTTATAAAAAAAAAGTTCAAAATATGTTTGTATCTTGAATTAAGTACAATAGACAATGGTTACCCATTTGCTTTCTTCTCAAATACTTTCCACTTTACTTTCGAAGAAAAAGTACTACTAAATTTTCACATTCTTCTTGCTTCTAAATGAGAATGAAAGGAAGAATTTGATTGCAAGAAAAAACTTTAAAAAGGAAATCCAATGGTTTCGAATACTTTTAAAAAGTCTTCAATTGGAAAAATAATCAAAGCTCTAATTTAACAGAAGTAAAACTGTCGAAAATCTTCTGTGAGGGAAATGTGACGTACTTTTAACTGACTTCAAATAATACTTTATTATTTGAAATTTTTTCTTAAAAATATTCAAACAGATATTTTAAAAGTGAATTTAGTAAAATCATCTATCTTTTTTGACGAAGAATATTCATTGAAATAATATTAAATACATATTAAAATAATTCCACACATGTTGTGCCTTTAAAAATACGAGTTTTCTATTTATTTTAATGCATATAATTTATAAGTGGCCTTTATTATACGTTTACAGACATTTCAAAAAAGTAGAAAAAACCAATGAAATTTATCTTAAAATAATTATATTGTTAAAGGTTATTCAAGTAATAAATAAGCTATATTCCTAGTAAGTTATATTACTGTCTATTATATTTTAACATTTAATTTAAAACATTAATATATTTACAATCTATTATATTTAAAAGGTCCTAAAACGTCCTGAAGAGGATAACTGCTACCAAGTGGGGGGGGGGCTACCCAGGATATTTTATCCATAGTTTATAAAACCTACGTCCGTCTAGTGTTGGACTATGGTTGTGAAGTTGTGACCCTGGTCATAAAGACAAATTCAGTCTCAAATTCTGGGAGAGAACAGGAAGAGTAGATTGCAGATACTGGAACGAATACATATGTGCAACGCAGACACTCAAAACTCAGATTTCTCTTTCACTTCTTATGAAGAAACACAACTTCCGCTACCAATGACTCGCCGTGATCCTATATAGTTCTACTCCCCAGTCGCTTCTGCCCTTTCATCAATACAGCTCAACCTAATTAACATGAAATCAAATAAGACTGGGGCCATTCCTGATGAGCTAAAATTTGGAGCTATGGAAAACGATCGAGCTAAGATATCCAGCGAATGAGTGCCTCCATATCTACACTGACGGCTCATACCTGCCAGAAACAAATGGAGCTTGCTCGGGATAGTTCTGTCGGCTGTTTGAGGGCTCATTGGCAGTGGAAAAAGAGCCATCAACTGCGATGGTGAAGTCTTGGCTGTCTGTGAAGCTACTATGCAATTACTAGCTGCTGTCCTTGCTCCTGCAAAAGTTGTCCTCTTCATAGACTCTCAAGCTGCAATTTTAGCTTTAAGCAGTAATACACCAACAGACTGCCTTAAAACAATTCAGTGCCAAAATTAAATTGTTGATCTAATCTCATACGTCTGGATTGTGGCCTTGCAGTGCATCCCAAGTCATTTTGGGATCCCCGACAATGAGAGAGCCGACCAAAAAGCCAATCAAGGAGCCGAGTCGTCTCAACCGGAAGTCCCCTTGACTCTCAGAAGAGTAAAGAGCATTATTTTTACATTCATTGACAATTATACTACCGTAAACCAAAAGACCAAAAGCCCTGGAAAGCCATGGGAATCTCTGGCCACTGTGGGTCCAATCCCGAGGCACCTGGAGAGAGCCGAGGCTGTTGCCCGCTTTTCGCCTAACCACTGGACATGAATTTGGGAGTATACCTCCACTGGCTTGTCCTAGCTGCTGACGAGGCCTTCCCACTCTGCAACCATACCAGAAAGGTTGGCGACCACCTGCTCCAATGCACTGGACTCAATGAATACCCGACTGACGTCATCGTCAGTTGGTACTGGGAGGCTTGGTATCAAACGGTTCAAGAAGCCAAGCACGGACAGTCTCCTTATTCTTGTATAAAACTGAAATACATATATTCTATAGAACTTTTTTAAAAATATTATACGATGTTGTTATTATAATACTATACTAGAATGTAGTAATTTGAAATCTAAGAAACAACATAAAAAGTATTTTAAATTATAAAGACCATTTTCAGATTTTAATAAATTCGGTGAAAATATAATCTAAAATATAATTATTTTTAAATTTAACTTCAATGCTGTAATCAAGACAAGGCAAATCGAATAAAACCTAGTTTCCACTGAGAAAATAAATCCTAAAATACATGTTTCAAAAAATATTCTTCAAGATCTGAGTAAGCAAAGCATATCAATTTCGAGGTTATACATAAAAAGCAATTATCTGACCTTAAGTTATGTTTTTAAGTTACTGGAACCATTTAATAGAATAAAATCATAAAAGAAAGAAAAAGTATTGCAACACAATTTTCACAAAAGGTTCAAAGAAAATTAGGGGTTTAAAGCTTTTGATCACAATTCTTTCTTACTGAATAATATATTAATTCAATTTTGCACGCAACGAATATTTTAAAGAAATGGATTTCTGTTTAAACAAAAAGTTGATAGCCTAAATTAAAAATTTTATCAAACATTTTAAAAAACAAAAGTAAGCAATCGTCTAAATATGTGGTATCTAAAAAGGTGTATCTATTTTTTCTCTTTCGATTTCTATACCCTAGAAAAGTTGCATTTCGACTTCCTAAAGAGAATCAAAAATAACAAAATTCAAATCAAACTGATGTCCTCCTCTCACGCATAGCGCTTCGTTTTAAAAATGTAGAATTTTGCTATTTTTATCAATTTTTAATAATTAATTGATTTACCAATGTTGTAACACTTTTTTTTAAAATGTGAAGTTTTGGATATTTGGTGTAAGGGAAGAATTAAAACCTGTCAATTCAAAATATTTTTGTTCGAACAAAAAATTCAAATAATGCATTTTTTTTTCGTAAAAAAAGAAATGCTTTGTAATTTTATTCAACTTTATTTCCTTACATTTAATAAACAGAACTCAATAAATGGTTGACTTCTTTTACGTTTCGAATATTTTTAACACTATAGGTGAATCTTTTACAAAGCTAATATTGTAACATTATCGCTATGCGTCTCGATATTCCAGAAATATCGAGATGCTTCTTTCTGACTGTGACGCAGAATTTTCACTTCTTATATGTAATGGGTAAGATTTAGAAATCTGTATCTGAGTCATTTATTACACTATAAGCTTGAAGGACGAATGACAGGATGTCAACTATTGATGATCAAGGTCTCCATAATGATCGCAGACCAATGATATTATTTTTAAGTCATTTCTGGTTTGCCACTTTTTTATTAGTGCAATACCGGAGGCTTTACCTTTTATGGCTATTTCATTATACTAGCTGGTATACCCGTGCGAAGCACGGGTGTATTGAAAAATTAAACAGTACAGATTGAAGAACAAAAAAGATTTTATGAGTTAATTTTACGTGAAATTTAAATTAAACAAACGGAAAAAAAAAGCTTTTTGTATATCTGAGCTGAACAAAAAAAAACATGTTTGTTTTCTATTAAGTCTGTAGATCTAATTCCTAATAAAAAAGATTTTTTTGTGTGTGTTTAAAACGCTCTCTTGTGGGTTGATTTTTGAAAACCATTCCTAAACTGAACTCTGCTCAAAAAAAGTAACGCATTATTATAAATTTTGCTTAATGAACGCTTGAAATAGTGTAAATAATTTATATCTGGATATTAATTAATCTATACTTTCTGTTGCATTTATTTTATGTTAAAATTGTAAGATTCGCAAGTAGTGCCGTTCTTTACATAATGGTAATTCAATGGAAACATACCGAAATGTTGGATATAGAGCCAAATTGCCATCATTTTTGGCGATCATGTTGGCAACTTGGCGATTGATTGAACGGTGCAGAAGTTGATATGCTGTAGCGCCACCTGGTGGGGAGCGACAACAAAGAGGATAGTACAAAAACCTTTTCAACCATGGTGATCGGTTGGACAGAAAACGTAATTCAATTAAAGGAATTTGCTTGATTTTTTAACAGTGACAATTACTTGAAATCATGCATTTAAATATTTTTTGTGATTATAGCAATCCATGAAAATAGGAAATTTAGATGCTGCTACATCAAGAATCCCAGAAGATTCCCTTTTGAATATATGTCTCTTTTATAAATGAAGTGTTGTTTATATGGTTTGTTTATTGTATTTTAGCACTTCATAATTTTTGTCTATAGTATTCGGTATAATAATACTTTCATTTTGATAAACTATGAATGAAGTAACGCAATATCTTAGAAACTTATCTAATTTACAGAAGCATTTAAAATTAAAAATGTTCCAAAAAATTAATGAAAAACTTATTTTTGAAAAACTTTTATTAAATTCCATTCCTACATCCTTAGGCGCTTAAACTTTCCAGAATTATGCAAAAAATTCAATGTGGCTGTTCTTCTTTGACTGGCAAGATAATACAGAGATATTTATTATACTCAACAGTTTTCAGCAACTTCAGCTGTTTGCTTTTATTTGGAAACTGCTTGAGGTGAAATATTATCTAGTCACTAAAAAGATATGTTCTAAAATGTCTTTGTCTTTGAGAGATGTAACAAAAGTGTCTGAAAAATTTATTCAAATTCATTTTAAATTTTGATTTGCTTTTGCATTTTACATGATAATACAAAGCAATTACATTCCTATAAGCTTTATTAAATCTTTTAAAAAATATTTTGAATTCCAACCATACTATAGTTATCTGATTTACTAATTAACAACTAGTTTGACAAAAGTTTCTTTTTAGCTGAAACAATTTATTTAAAATAATATAATAATTTAATTTGTTACCATAATTTGCCATGATTTTTATGAACATCTATGCTATGAAGATTTTACACCTACAGTAAATGGTTCATTTTTTTTTTTTTTTTTTTTTTTTTTTTTTGTTGAAGATTAACATTTGATCAGATAATTCTAACAAATAAATCTTATATATTTCGGATATTTTGAGGGCTATAGTACGATTAAATTGACAAAAATTGGTCAAAAAACGAAATCTAATTTTTTAGCTTAAATTATTTTTATACACTTTTCTACAAACTCACAAAATCTGAAAGCTATAAGTGTAAAAAAAGTAGAGTTTTGATGACTTTTACGTTTGTTTTTATTCATATCTCAATGGCAAATCAAAACGTTACATTGACTTCTCTCGGAAAGGTAAAATAAGTAGAGTTTGTCTTCATTTAAAATGCTAAGACTTTTTTTCTATTGTGCCTAATACTTGAAACATTATTCACTTGTTGCTAATAGTACATGGAATAAAAATTGGTATGAATTTTTCAATCAAAGCAGTACTTGTTTTTAAAAAAAATAATTCAATTTAGAATTTACATATTTGTTAAGAAATTTTCAATAAGCATTCATAAAAAGAAGTATTGTACGAATACCAATCATGTTATCGCAAAACTCATTCCAACTTTCGCTATGTATAGTTTGATGTACTTTTAAATCAAATTTCATATATCTACGTTGATTTTTGTAGAAGGAGTAGCATTTTAAAATCACTTCATAAGTTTCAAGTTTTTCCCTTAATAAATTAAAAATGATTAGCTTTTTAAGAAATTTTGAGCACAAAATCTGTTTTGCATAATACATACACATAGGAGGCAACCAAAAAAATTATGAAAATCATTAAATTTAAAAAAATTGTGTAAACCGTACAATGAATGTCCCCTTAAATAACTGAAAACAAATATTGTACAGATTGAGGATATTTATTTAAAAAAAGTATGTGTGCAATAAAGCATGTTACACTCATTTTTTTTCTGAATGTAATAACTGATTTGCTTTGAAAATTTTTTGATCAATTATAATCTTTATGTGATCACGTTTCTATTGGTATAAAAATATTTGTTTTTCAAAACTTTTTCAAATATTTGCAATTCCTGTTATTGAATATAAATCTACACACATTCTCTCACTAAAATACAGATACAAAAGGAAAATCTTTAAGGGAAATTACTGAAAAGGTACGATAAGTAACAGAATAAAAATTATAATTATAATGTTAATTTTGTCATTAATACTTAATAAGCACAATAATAGTTTCAGCAGTTATAGTAAACACTATTTTTTGCCGAAAATAATAGATTAAATCTAGAAACAATACATTGCAATTTTTATCCTATTTTTTGTGTATTTTTTTTTTTTTTTTTTTTTTTTTTTTTTTTTTTTGCTTTTGTTTTATTTTAGTTTCTGTAATTTTGATATTTTGATTAACTTTTTCTTACAGTTAATGCTTTTCACTTATTTACCTGGATTTCCCTAAATTGCGACAGTATTCAAATTCTTAAACTGTTATACAATTAATTACAATTCTTAAACTACCCTTTAAAAATTTCACTTATGGTATCAAATTCAGTTCCCTTCAAAGTAAGGAAACAAACATTACAGATATTTTAGAGTTGTGCAATTACTTATGCATAATTATTTAATTTAATATGTACTAAAAAAATGTTATTTCAAAGAAAATCGACTCTTTTCCTGTATTTCTATAATGAACTTGCAATCAATCTAATAATTTGATATAAATCGCAGTTACATGTTTAAAATTTATTTTAAAAACATAGTTACAGACATTTCTTAAGCTCAATTGTTTTAACTGCGTAAAATTTTACTTAAAATTTAAACGCTTATTTAATCATAAATAAGTGTTAAAAGTTTTTAATGTGACAAAGAAAATATAGTTTATGTAAAATATACTGGATTTTTATATAATAAATTATTTAATTAATAAATTAAGAATTACAATAAAAATTTATGTTTTTTCCCAAGAAATGTGCAGAAGATTTGTTTGTACTTCCTCAAATATATCTTAAAACACACATTTGATATTTTGTATATATTCCATATTTTCTTCTTTGCCTTTTGTTCTCTGTTGTAAAATATACTTTTATATAAAATTGCTTTACTTATAAGAATGTAAATTCGAATAAATATGTAACAATTATTTCAAAATGTATGCTTGTGTTCAATAACATTCAGTGAATATTTAATGCTACTATATGTGTACTTTAATTACATTCCGTTAGTGGTAAAATGTTCCTGCAGCAAATAAAATTCAAAGGAAACCTCAGATAGTTTTTATTCAAAAGTTGTTAACAAAAAAAACAAGATAACTTTTTGAGTTCAAAAATAGAGTGCAAAGAAAATTCTCTTGGGTGTGTTTTTCTTATAAGAAGTATTTTCTCATTTCATTAATAGTATATATATAAACAATTACAGTAGTTCTACAAAGTTTTATCCATTTTATTTTCATTTTTAGCACTTGGTATAAGGAAACATTCATTAAACTTATTATTGAAAATAGCTATTGTTGTCTTAAATCAAACTAAGGTCTTATTCTTAAATAAGACATTTTGATTTTAATTCTTTTGCACTTTTTACAAATTTAATGTTTTTAATATGGAAAGGTTTCTTATGTGAAAAGCCTTTATTTATTACATACAGTGAGAAATCAGAATTGAAAGATCGTAGATATACATCCTTTTCAAAAATTTGTTTTGATTGTTACAATGGGATTTAAAATAAGCATTATGCACTGCTATAGCAACAATCACAAATATTTCCAGTCCAAACTGATGACAAACTTGGTAATTGAATTCAAAAATATGTCAAGGGTTTATTATGCATTAGCACTAACTTTAATATAATAATTATAACTATAAAAAGGGGAAAAAACAATTACCAGCAAGTGTTTAAATAATATTTTGTATTAAAATATAATCTATAACATCAACTTCTTGAAAAATACTAAACTCCTGATGCAAAAGACACATTTTATATCCCTGAACTTCCCTTATTAAAAGTTTATAACAGTGAAATTAAATAACGTTAATTATAAATTCACAATAAAGATTTTTTGTCAAAAAAAAATTTAACGTAAAAGAAATGGAAAACGTTTTGAAACGAAAGGCAAAAGAACTATTCTATTTTTGAAATAATGAACATTTGAGAATGAGCCGTGTAAGAATTTGCACAGCTAATATTAGCATAATTTCTTTTCGCCTCTGAATCACGTTTCTTTCCAAGAACGCTCAGGACATCACACTGGCTTTTACGATTGGTTAGTTTAAAAATCATTTTTAATTTTCACCTAGTTTTGTTAAAAATGTATACACTTAAAGTAATTTCCAATGAAGTTTCGAACCAGTAATCTAAAAAAAGCTTTGTAGATTCAAAATTTACTTAAAATAAACAAAGCCCATATGTTGGTAATTTTTTTGGCCACAAGCTTTTGGCTTAGCTAATTTATCGTATGCGATTGTATTTTAATAAAAAGTAGCCTTTCATGTATAAACGGTTTAACTCTGTTCAGTTCTGCGTGTTTGTTCCGCTGTTCAATCAAATGAATAGAAAACTTTTTTTCACTCATATCAATAAATCATTCAATGCAGTTCGATAAGAATAAGAAGTTTATATTCTTATTATTACCTTAAATTGAATGGTTTTCTCTTCCATGCAATCAACTAAGTCCTTTATTATTTTTTATATCTTAAGCTTTTATTAAAATAATTCAAATTTCTTATTGTTATTTACCTTCAGCTATTATAATATCAAAGATACTCTAATAAAAATCTAATTTCAATATATTTCCTGTTTCACAGGTTATTATATCTAAGGAGCGTGTCTAGAATCTAAGTACAGTTTCGCTCTACCAAAACCGCAGCCGTAGTATCGAAATTAAATCCTTGCGCTCACATGTCTTTGGTTGATTGTCAGTACTGTACCAGGTTGTATTGATTTTACACCTATTAGTGAGCGTTCAAAATATTTAAGATGATTACCTATCCCGCTGATTGTAAAGTACATTCTGTAATCCGTGTTTTGATCGCAAGGAGTATTAAGCGCCAGTTGAAATTCATTTCCAACTCTTAGAGGTTTATAGTGAAAATATAATGAGAAGTGGAACGGTGAAAAAGGGGATTCGACAATTCGTTGATGGCCGCAACAATGCTTATGACAAAGCAAGAAGTAGGCGGCTTTCTGTTGTCAATGATGTTTTGGGTAAAAAAGCGAAGAATAAAATGCATGAAAACAGACAGTTTGCTTTGTGATGATTTTCCACAAAGAGAATGCTCGGCAATGGCTTTTTTCAATGGGGTCACCTTTCTTTGAAGAGAGTAAAAACAAGTAGGTTTAATGATATGACAAATTTCAGAAAAATGGTGCTAATTATGCAAAAAAAAATAATTTAAGAGAAGACCTTTCATGTAAAAATATTTGTTTCTTTTGAAAAAAAATTATTTATGCGAATTTTTTTCAAAACGTTATTTTGTTTCCGTACACGCCTCGAATAATTTACTGAGAATAAATATTAATTTTGTGATTAGGACAGAAAATTAAGAATTCCATTATCTTTAAGAAAATGAAGGTAGTTTAATTTATATTCTAATTTAATTAATGCTAGAAATCAAAAGAGTATATGGAAAGATTTCTTAAAAATTTATTATAAATTTAAAAACTAAACTCAATTGTATCATAACAGCATTATAATGTATATATATATTTTAACTAAAAGGAAACAGGTATAATAATAATAATTAAACGTTGCATGAAATCAGTTAATTTTTTGAACATTGAAACGATAAATTTTAATATTTTAATTGAGTTTTTTCTTCACCAATATAATATTTTTTATTTTACTCATTATAGTCTAATGTAAGAAAAATGTGCTTGTTTTTTTAATAAATAAAATACCAAATTAGAAAGCCAATTTTAAAAAATTCAATATTCCCTCATGGCACTTTATCCTATTTAAGATAATTTGAAATTTTCTTAATGCAACGCATTAACTTTTAATAATTAGTTCGCTAAAAAGTTTTGAAAAATTAGTATAATTTTTCACGGAATTTATTTGTCTATAATTCAATTATACTGTTTAATATTTTGCAAAATAATACAGTATGAAAACTAATTTAGTGTATTTGAACAGTTTTTATTTTTAGTTTTGTTTAATGAACGAGTAAAATTTATTTATTTATGGAATCTTTTCCAGTAAAATCTACCACATCAACACCATACACAATAAAATAAATTTATTATTTTTTTATTCTAGATAGATTATTTTTCTTTAACGATTAAGCCTATATTTTGATTGCTACATTTTATAACATGCGAAAATTAATTTTTTAACAATTCACAACAATTATCAAATATCGCAGAAAAGAAAGCTCAAAAACTATTGAAAGATGCAAGAAAGTTTTTCTATTAAATTTTATTAAAAAACTAGTGTTTGAGGAGAGAGTATAAAAAAAATTTTTTATGAGATATTCCTCTTTGAAATAATTTCTGAATTTTAAATCGATTAAATAAAAGCCATATTAGAAGCAATGTGACTGTAAAATTTTACTTCAGGTCAATAGATTCTAATAAATTCAATTCAATGATAAGATCCACTTATATATATAAGATAGAAAGCACACACAAGCGCGTAGCATTATTGACTGAGACCCTGATTCTGAAACATAAGTAGGCTTCATTTATATTATCTTTTAAAAGATTTCTTCATTTCCAGTTTATAATATATTCTATGTTACATTTTACAAATACCTTTTAGTATATAACAGTAAGCTCTCTCCTAAATAACATTCTTACTCTTCATCTTATCCTCCTCGGTTCCTTTGTATCACATGTGATACAAAAGTTTCATTTTTTTTTTTTGGTGAAGGCTGAACAACAAAACAAATTTGTGACCGGTCGCATCACATGAAATACAAAGTAAAATACTTCATGTAATTTCCTCCTTTATTCAACACATGGCAGTACCTGTCCATGTTAGCGATTTCTAGTAGCGTCTCTGAATCAAAACAAGATATGTGCACGTCATCGAAGTAAATATTTTTTTCTTATTTATATATATTAAACTATTTTTAAACGATGTTTTGTTCTTTGTATATGTTCAGTTTACTAGTGAACAGCGAGAAAAAAAATTTTACTGAAATATTAAAGCATAATGACATGTGAAATTTGTTTGTATCACTTGTGATACAATGGGATCCAATTACTTATGAACATACTTTTTAAGTCAATTTTGTTTTAAACTTTAGTTATATTTTAGGCGGATTTGAAGATTGATAGAAGTATTTCTTGAGTTAAAATCATCAGTTGAGGTTTTTGCTTTTCAATTTTACCCATTTTTTTGATAATTTTTAATTTAATAAGTACTTTTTTAATAAAATATTTGACACCAGATGAAATTTTAGAGTTGATGAATCGCAATGACTCTGATTTGAGTTCAATTTGAGGAATGCTCGGCCTTAACAACTGTACAATATACAGACTACAAGGTTTTTCTATGCTTTACAATTATTAGATATTGATTCAAGGCATTTCACGAAAATAAAAATAATGTTACTGTAATAATACTACTAATATGTACCTAAAACGCCAATAAAACTTAATTTTCATATTGAATTTATGAATTGTATATATTGTGTGATTAAAGACTAAGATTAAATGAATTACTCCTATCTTTCTTAATATTGAAAAAAATTCTGATTGTACTGTCTTGTTCCTGATGACCTGATGATCACATGTGATACATATCCCCCAGCTTCTATAAATTAACAAAAATACTTATTGCACTTTTCTACATCAGAGTGATCAAAACAACTATTTAAGTATTTCTTAGAAAATATTAAGCTTTTATTTTAGTCTCGGGTCTGAGGAGGTTATAGTGAGGGATAACTCAGTACTGAAATCTTTAAAATGATTACTTTTATTTTGGCATTTTTTTTTGTTTTTGTTTATCATCATATTTGATTTACTTAAAAAAAATTTAAATCACACTTAGAAGCAACTCTAGGGCCTTTGACGACAGACTTCGCTTGCTATCAGAACTATGTTTTAATATGTTCTTCGAAATATTCTTTAAAACATTTTTATTTTTTACTCGCATCATCAACGTTTGAAAAGTAGTTAAATTATCCCGAAAGGATTACTTCAATTGAAATTTTTCGAGTTTCATAGCAATTGCATTTCTTTTAATTTACTTGAAAATAATTTTTTTCAATTATATATTAAAGGACAAGAGGAAAATTTTTCCTTCTTCGATGTATACATATTTCAGTGAAGAGATGCGAAACGAAAGTAATGTATAAGATATATTAATTGAAAAATTATTTATTGGTTTGGCAAACCGTAAGCTTATCTGTTAGGACATAATTTTTAATTTAAAATTATCTCAGAAATCATTTCTATTTTATTTATCAATCATATCATTTTGTACAGTAATCGAAAGTTAATTCAATCTAGAAGTACGTGTATTTTTTGTCTGAAAAACATTTTAAATATGGATTCAATATTTTAAAAAGAATTATTAAAGATGAAATAATAAAATATTTGATGATTCAGCGTTAAATAACTTATTATGAGTAGCTGATAAAAGGAATATTTTGAAATATCAGAGGTAAATTCGTAAATATTAAAAATCTTTCATCTCGTAAAAATATATCTCTTCTGCAATGATTCTTCAAAATAAAAATAATGTAAAATAAGTGAAATATTTCTTATTATAGCTATTCTATCATGTTTTTTTTTTCGTATTTCCAATGAATCCTAAAAAAGCATTTATTAACAGTACTAAAAAATCATTGGAAGCCTAAATTTAGTTCTTTATTTACAGCACATCCCTTTCAAATACATTTATTATTTTTATTGTACGAAACTTTTTGAATATAAACATGCAGCAAAGACCGCGTGCATTGAAATGAAAATGTACAAATATTATAAAATTCTAATTTATTGTAAACAAAAAAGCTCTAAAATATAATTTCTTTTAATGCTAAATCAGTAAATCATTTTTTTAATATCTTAAAAAAGCATCAACTTTAAAAAGTTGTTTTTGAAAACTAAACAAATTTTTTATCTGAAGCCTTTCATAAAATTTTGCCTTTTTATTTCATTATTTCTTCACTATATCAATCCAAAAATATTATTTTAATTGGAAAATATACAATGAGATTCTCCTCGAATTGAAAAGGGCTTTATACATTTATACAAAGAAAAAAACTGATTAAAAAGGAGGATCATAACTGAAAAACGAATGATTACAAATAATATTTACAGTTGACAAAGCATAATCAATGGTGCATTTGAGAGAACACAAAACAAACTTATTTCATTTCAATTCCTTGCTAAATTCTAAAAATACCAAAAAGTAAATTCCTTTTTGTAAATTGCGTACTTTTCTAAGATTTGAATTGTTCAAGTTTCATTTCGTAAACCTATTCCTTTCTTTAATACTTTATTTTATCGGAAAGCAAATAGTTGTTCTTTTCCAAAATTATTGAGTCATAACTTCTGATTTAAAAAACAAAGGAGGTTAAGCATGTGAAATAAAATGTTTTGTAATGCATTTATTTTCATAATATAATAAAGCATTTTTATACGTAACAAAACTTTAAAAAATAGTAGATGAAAGCACATGAACAATACGTGTATGCTATAATTTATCTAAGCCTCTTTATGGTTATCATTTAAAAATTATATATATTTTACTAAAATTTTGCATTCATCAAATATTCCTTTGGGGTGCTATTTTCGAAAACAAAGAATACTACAAAAACAATGACAGGTACATTCTATTATTATCAATTGAAAAGATGTTTAAAATGTATAAACCTTCTACAATTGTTTTTCCATTTATATATATATAAATAAAGTAACAATTGCACCTGAGTCCATTCAAAAATTGTTAACTGATAACTATTTACTTATTTTTTTCATTCCGTGCAGATTTTCTTGTTAAGGAACAGTATTCCATTCTCTAATTTTTATGTTTCCATTCACAAGTCTGTATTCTGTTAATTCTCAAGTGACACCGATGTTTATCCATAGTGGGATTAAAAAATAATAGGCTCAATGTGTACATTTACAACTTTAAATAAACTATATTACAAGGTTTTATTCACTAATGTTTTAGGTATATGCAACAAAAAGGTCACTCATGTTGGTCAGTCGTACATTTTACTTTTCATGAACTAAAAAGTTATGCCGTAACAATTACTTTTAAGTTATATATCAATTATTTTTCTTTATCGAGAATTCTGGCTTGGATTATATAAAAATGGACAAAGATTAACAGATTTAATGCTTCTAGTTCTTGAAAAAATGGCGAGTGAGTGAATATTAACGTCGCACTGTTTAGCAACACGTGGGCTTTTGGGGACGGTCTGCGTAATTTTGAACCATGGTCAAGTGACGCGGACGACACCTGAGCTGGCACCTACCCTCTCCTAACTACCACACCACACCAACGGGAGAAAATTTGAGCTCTCGACAGATTTAACGCGCATCGCGCCCCTACACGGCGGGTCTTTAGTAGTACTGGGATCGAACTCATGACACGCTTGCCATGATCCGATGCCTAGACCACTTGGCTACCGCGGCCACTGATAAAATGGCGAAGGCAAAAGTTAATGACATATCTTGGAATTGTAGAACAGGTTTTATAGAAAGGATGGGAGACTTCAATCGTTTTCATGTAAATTTCGCGAAATAAAAAAGATCTCTAAAGATATAGAACCCTTCAACAAAAAATTTAAATTCAAATAATGCCTCAATCAAAAATTTTATAAATCGATACAATGCTCCAACTTTATTTAATTGAAAAACTCAATCTCAACATTAGAATTACTAATAAATGTGAAGAATATATATATATATATATAAATGGCATCATTTTAATAATAGTCAAAGCTGAGAAGAAATTTAGGAACCTTTCCCATTAAGTTAAACAGTTTTTATATCAAAACAATTATTCTTTATCATGTTAATTACAAAATATACAGTCAAAAAATAAAGTATTTAAGTAATTCCAATTTACTGAAGAAAATTCAAACAAATAAAGTGTATATCTTTATTTTATAAATGCCGAACATTAGCACCTAATCAATTAGTTCACGTGCTTTCCAATACTTTTTAACTGCATTCTCACAACTAGAAAGTGCATCACATTTGTTTGTATGTTCCGAGATTCTAGACCAGCAAAAGATCCAGTTTGTCGAGTCCACACTCCAATTCTGAAGACTAGTGATTCCCAAAGTGGTCTATATGGACCCCCCAGATGTCTATGACGACTTACAAAGAGTCCACGTAAGCGAAAAGATAATTTGGGGGTCCCTGAATTATAAATGAGGGTCTATGATAGTGACTCTCATTGAACCAAATCTGACTTTAATTGTAAAAGAAAATTTAATGTAGTGGAAACCAGATTTTACCTATTTAACGGATTTATTTACTTAATTTAATGAGGTAAATTTGTAGTTATAAGGTGACAGCATAAATTTTATTAAAACAAGGAATATTTCGGTGTTTCTTTCCAGAATTGTTAAAGCAGCACAACACATTGAAGGTCGTGAATTTTCTCAATTTGTCACAGACAATCCGCCAGGACGTTTTAATCAACCGTCAGTATTTTTAATGTTCTTTATTCATATTTGTAAACCAGGTTAGATATTGCTTTAATTATGGTTTGTATTACCATAGTTACAATTATTTCATGTGATCACATTGAAAAAAATATTCATACTACATAGAAACTCATCGGAATAGGCACTAACGAAGATTTTAAAGTAAAGTTTAGAAACAGATGCAAGCAATTTTGGCTTTAAAAAGACATACCTGTTAAGGAATATCGTGAACAAGTTTTTAATTGCTTTTCCTAGTGAGGAGTTTCAGCACGATTGCTAATATCCAAAATAAAAAAAATAAATAAAAAAGAGGGAAGAAAAAAATTGGTCATTATATATATATACTAACAGATGAGATTTAGGGTTAAGCTATAAAAGATTGATACCAAATTTTAAAAATGTGTTACTAACGCACCAGATTCATCCCTCCTATTAAAAGCATTGGATTGTTGATCAGTTACTTCATGTATTAATTAAATTTTAATCAAATTAATTAACACGTGCTTCTTAAGGCAATATAACAACATCTTCACAATTTTTTTTATTTTTAATATTTGATATTTGGATTTAATTGTATTTAAAAAAGGTTAATATTTAATAATAATTCTATACAAAAAAATTTTAATTTGTTGCAAAAGGTTTGTTAAATTTAAATTTTTGAAAATTTTTAACGTTTTTTAAAATTTTTAAGGCTTTTTTAAAAATGTTTCAAAATTTTTTTTCCAAGTACCTTATAATATACTATATAAAACTGTGCATGGGTTTTTTTCTGTTATTGCTCTTTAATTTTTTATTAATTCTGTATAGTTAAGCTTCCAAAAATTCTTAAAAAACATTAATTTTGATTTTTAAATTTTTTAGAAAAAGTACTAAATTTGTTAGAGCTAATTTTAATTTCATTTTGATTTTAAAATTTTCATTTTGATTTTTAAATTTTTTAGAAAAAGTACTAAATCTGTTAGTACTAAGTCTGTTCCATGCACAGTTTTACAAAACATACATTTCAGAACATGTATAAAAATTTCAAACCCATACATCAATTATCAAAAATGCCTCAGGGTTTTGAATAATAGTATATGGACAAAAATTCAACATGGAGAAAAATGAGTTTGAAGTTTTCATTCCATGAATGTCAGGATATAATATTCATTGAATAGTCTGAAACTTTTATGAAATGTCAATTAACTTATTTAAAACTGCTTACCATGAAAAATTGCACAAATGTAGAACAATTAAACAGTATACTGCCATAATGAATATATAGAAGAAAAAGAATGAAAAATCAATATTTCATAAAACTTTATCTTACTAATTATAAAAAATACACACACTTCAGAGCTAATTCCATGCTCAGAGCTAATGCACAACATGTACAAAAGATGTTTATACCTTTGTTTTTTATTTCCATGATTTTAAAAGCCTTCGCAGGTTAAATATTGTACACGAATGAAAGCAAAATCAAATAACAACTTATAGGTAAAATATATCAAAATCTAAGAACTGAATATATGCATTTGTTTAAATAAATATCTTAAAATATTTTAATAATAAAAGTATTGAATTTCACACACATGGGTTATATATGTTTCACCAAAAATAAATATATAAAAACGGGAGAGTTTTGCGAATTAGATTTTTAATTATCTGAGTTATCAAAATGAGATTTAGAATTTGTGCTTTGGGAGAATCCGTTTTGAAGCTTTAATTTCATATAAAAAGCAGGCACAACTTTTAAATATTGACCAAATCCATTTGCTCTTCAATAAACAATTCACAAACTACAATTTCTGCATGAATTACACAATTCTTTCTTGAAATGATTTGTTACTGCATATATAATGTCAGTCTCATTTACGCGCGGTAGAAAAATAAATTCATTTTATCAGGCTAGCAGATAATCTGAAATGTGGACGAGGTAGTTGCTGTCCAGCATCAAATATTGCTCCATAAATCGATAAAATATGCAGGTAAGGCTTTGAAATTTTGCAGGCATGTTTATAAAGATTCGAGGTATCAAGTAAGCCAATAAAAAATTTCGACAGTTTAAAGATTTTTAGGGTACCATATCGCCTTAAATTTTAAACACTATACTTCAATACAGTGAGAAATTTAATTCTTTTAAAATAAATAGATCTATAATAACTGTCAAAAAGACAATTAAGTTGATAAATTTGTAAAAATTTAATATTAGGTATGTAGGGGTCTACTCCAAACCCCAAAAAACATGGAAAAGGGTCTATGAGGTGAAAACGTTTGGGAACCTCTGCTGTAGACGAAGCAAACACCGATTGAAGTTATGCAGACTCTAAAGAAAACTACCTCTGTGTGTTATTGGTAGACTGGAGACACAAAAAACTCCCTTCTCAAGAATTCTTCATCTTATATCCATTTCGCATTGGAGTATATCTTGCTTAAATATTTTCTTAAGAGTCGGATTAAAAAACAATTCAATCG
Organism: Trichonephila clavata; assembly: GCA_019973975.1. NCBI lineage: Eukaryota > Metazoa > Arthropoda > Arachnida > Araneae > Nephilidae > Trichonephila > Trichonephila clavata. Next base: position 250,389 of record BMAO01009452.1, read on the forward strand.
TATAAGAAGAAAGAATGCTTCCCTCAATGAAAATTCCCTTCTTCGCTCCTTCCGCATGGGCAGGAATCTATTAAAAAAATTATGTGCAAAGGTCTAAAATTCAAGATCCTTTGAGTTTATTTTGATTATTCGGAAGGGCTTGAAGCATGCTTTTTGAATCCTTTACCAAAGAATAACTATGAATCGACAATTGTTGAATAGCCTATACAATAGCTTTGGCTTCGTCATCAAAGGCAATAGAAGTAAGAGGGCCAGTTGGAAGTAGAAACTAAAAGGTTCGCTATAGATACCTGTTATACCACGCATCTCTCTAACATGGAACTGTCAATGTCATTTTGAGGATAGCGAACACTAATAGCCTCCATCGCGATTCATTTTAAATGGAAATCACTCATCTTGTTTTTAAGATTCATCTGAATAAGATCAAGATTTACAGACAAATTCAAAAAGCATAAGGGACAAGGTGAAAAGGATGTAACGTAGCAGAGCATTTTCGCCTCTGGTTAACACTGAATGTGCTACAACTTTGCTGCTGTCTTCTGCTCTCTTTTTGATGATAAAGTGTATATGTGAAAGGAATTATTAAAATACAAGTAAAATAAGTCAGACAGCACTAAACTGCAATGCTCTCTGAAGACCCATAATGTGAAAAAATGTTTTTCTAAGAAAAATAAAATGGAAAAAAAGCAAAAAATTTCTTTCTGAATATAAAAATATCGTGAACTCTCCCTCCTTTCGTAAAACAATAATACTTTTGAAGGTACGTTTTTAATACGTTATACGAGACAAGAAATATAGAAATTGTGCAGCCTTATTCGTTGTACCTGGTGCCAGTAAGGAATACATTTAAATCGAAAATGTCATTCCAATAGATATGATGTCAACGAAGCAGAGAATTTCTCGGAAAGGCTGATCTTAAAAGTCAAAATACAATTCCATGGTTGAAGAGTTCTCAGATATTCCTATAATCCTTTATTTCCTTCCCTCTCTATAAACGAAAAAATTCATTTCTGAAGGGAAAAAAATTGCTTTACAATTCTTCAGATGAAGCTGGGATTCTGTCATGAAATCAAAAAATTTAATTTCTAGATAAAAATGCACCTTCTTCATTTTCTTTATTAGTATTGAAATCACTTTCTGATTAAAAAACTCTCAAACTATTCCACTCTTGTTTTGAAATTTTTCAATACTTAAAGAAATAAAATTTGAAAACTCTGAGAACCCCTTAATTTACTTATTTAAACTGAAAAAGAGTTTTAATTAAAATAAATTCATTTCATATTAAAAACATATTCATGCAAAAATATAATATTCATTAAAAATGTATTCATGCATGCTCTGAAACGAAACCTTTTTAAAGAAAACGCCTTTAAAGTCATAAAATGAAAATATATAAAATTTTGCATAGTTAAATTATAAGAAATGCTTTCTAATGTATCAAAATCTTTCTTAAAACAAAATTTCGTCTTTCTTTAAAAGCATTTTGAAAAAGAAACGTTCCCATCTTGTCATATTAATCCGTGTTTGAATTTTATCATATCACACACAATTTCGTTGACTGAGGTTTCTTAAGTAATCAGCTCGAAAGTCTTTCGATTAAAATTTTTCAGCATAATCTACTTATCTGGATTATCATAAAAATATGCTATGGAAATCAGATCCTTTCAGTACCTTCGAGTAAAACAACTCTGAAAAGTTTTATACATTTAATTGTCAGTAATTTTAACATTCTATAACCGGGGTGGGCATTACGTCGATCGCGATCGACCGGTGGACCGCCACTACAATTTGGAGTGACCGTCTGAAGATTAGCAGTTAGTAATTGTATACGGAAATATTCAAGATTGGCTGACAGTAAGCAGACTAAGTCTTCTACTGACTGTTAATACGAGTACTAACTTTAGATGAAAATGTTTTATGTTTTAATGCGTTTTTTGAATTGTTTGATAATAAATACATCATTTGATATTATTATATTTCTGTTGTTGTTGTTGCTTATGCCACCTGATCGACAGTAACATCAGATCAAGGTCCACGAAATTAATCGCGGCTAAGGGCTAGAATTTTACGCCTGTCGTTAGCCTAAGCATTGAGCCCCCAAGAAGGTGACAGTGCGATTTTGCTCGGAACAACACGATTTAACGAGTACGTTCTCCGTTTATACTCGGTGGGCATTTGGTGGCATCGGGCATCGAACCCAGACCTTCCGGTCTGGAGTCCAATGCTCTAACCACTAAGCTACCCATAGCCCCTTATTATATTTCTGGCTATTATTATTATGCTTGAATTTTGCGCTTTGCTTTAAACGCAGTTTTAAAAAATTGAATTTTTTTTATTTACGTAGAGAGGCAAGTACATATATTCCGTATTTATTATTAAGTTATAATAAATATTGTTGACTTTTCCCTTACCTTACCACACCAACGACCCTGGGCCGTGGGCTCACTCGTGAATTTTTCAATGGGAGCGCGGTGCGGTGGCCCAGGGTTGAATGTCTACCATTCTCATATCCTACCCCAATACACTACCAAACATATATATTTTTACTTTGTAGTTTGTTTGGTACAAAGAACAGTAAGAAATAAATTATAGAATAAATAATTAGCATTAATTAATAAAAAAAATATTAATAACAAATTATTAACTTTTACGTACTATATGCATGGGATTATAATCGATAAAAAAATCATGGGCTATAGAGGAGGGTCGGGACCCGTGGACCCTCCTTCCCTTTGTGTGTGCCACTGATACTGGGTGGACCGCAACACCTTGAAAAAATTAGAAGCAGCCCGTACCCTGGAAAAGTCTGCCCACCCCTGTTCTATAAGAATGAACTTAAAAACAAATTAAAAGTTTTATTCATGTAACGTATGATACTATTTTTATGATTAAATTCCATAACTATAAACCCTTTATTACTTCGTTCTAAATATTTTACTATCTTCGAGCTTTGCTTAAAAATCTGATGTTAAAATTGTATTTTTAAAATTAATTTGATTTTTTAACTCATTTTTATTTAATTTTTAGTTTTCTTTAGTTAATTTTTTCCTTAACTAAAAATTACATTTACCACTTTTAGATTTATTTTTCGAAAATACATTCGCATCTATGCAATAAAAAAATGAGAAAAAATTTATAGAATCTGTATTATAATACTAATTACGTTAATCTACAAAGGGAAAAAATGTTTCTTAAAAATTGTTTCAATTTTCATAATTTATGCTTATATTATTTTCACATTACTGATTTTTGGAAAACAAATATTATTTTTTTCTGTCATAGAAGAATTATTAGTAAAATAGTTTCATACCCTGTGTGAAATAACTCAACCAATTATATTTTGATATATTTTCTTTCATTTCCATTTTACAACAACATAAAATTTTATTTACATTTGTCATTATTTAAATTACAATGAGTCCGTAGAAAATGCTACAAATGCTTACAATAATTTTTTTTTCCAAAATTACAATTTTTATTTATGTATTTTTATGAGATATTTACCGGACATATAATCTCTTTCCAATATCTAGTAATCGCAAACTATCATGCAGATATTGTACCTTCTATGATATCGCTTTTCATTTTCTTATCTTTTGGTGATAACTTCCACTTTATTTTTCTCGGACTGCATCTAAATTTTGAGAAAAATAGTTCTGGCTCGAATGGAGAGGAACAACTTTGAAACTCATGTTACACCCTAGTATCTTGAAATTTTTCTAACATATCTTCTGCTACAAAATTTGTTGTTTTCACCCTTTCGTTTTTAAGTAAGTATATTGCTACTAGCTCTAGAAATGTTCAGGATCTTCTCAGATTTGTTTCCATTTTAAATTCAAATTTTCATTCTTAATTAGTTTTCTCATATAATTCCTTACAACAGCTTCTTCCTTCGATTTTACTTCTGATACAATTGGAAACGGTTAGCAAAGATCTTAAAAAAATTTTCCTTTTTTATCAATACCTAAGCAAATAGGGCTTAGTATTTTATACAAAAAGTAAGGAAAGTAAAAGGTTTTTTATTTAATAAAACGTTGCTTTTGAATATTTTTTCAGAGTTTAGTATTTTTTTTAACTATTATTACTTTATAAAATTGTCTTTTATATTACGGATATCCCAATCAATGTGTAGAAAGGGGAAATTTAGGATAAAATAGGGACATGTCAAATAACTGTTTTGAGCAAGTGTAACAGTTCCGGGTAGGGTAGGACTTAAGACAATCTGTGAAGCCTTTGTTCTTTATATTAGAACTTTCAACATTTCATGTTCAAAAATGGTTGTCATCAGTATTATTTTCAGTCTCTCTTCATGTCATTGGTATATCCAAAAGAAATAATCGATCTTTACCTAGGAATCATTATCACATTAATTGTACACAAATAAAATAAACTTTGAGTGGGGTTCATATTTATCCCCATTTTTTGCCTTAGTAAGTAAATTATGCAGTTTCCAGAAAAATATGCAAACGTTTTTTGTGCTTTTAAGTTACCAAATTGTACAAGAAACAAATCTAATGAATTAATATTATGGAAGACATTTCACTCAATAGCAAACAAGCTTGTTGTAAAAGGCATTCAAAACTCTGAATAATAAATAGGTATATATTACTGAACTTAGAAAGGTATTGATACACAAATGTGTGTTGTTTTCAATGTGGTAGCACTTGAGGGAAAATTGAGTTTTACAAGTGAAGTTCGCTTCCTAGCATGAACTTGAAAAATAAGATTTTGGCAAACAAAGAAGATGGGACAAGGGTTACTAGATCATTGGTTTTATTGTCCCTGGCGACGTATTTGGTCAAAATATGATATTGCCAAGGAACCATTTAGAAGTCTCTGGTCTCGACACTTCTAGAAATTTCCTTGAAACAAAATGAGGGACCTTTGAGACAAAGGTCGAGACTGTTTCGAAGAGTCAGTCGAGGTCATAATCTGCCTGTGTCTTTACTGCGATAAGGCAAATTGACTTTATCTGTCTAAGTTCGTGCTTGTGAAATTGTTCTAGAGCTCTGTGAAAGCTTCTTTATAACGAGTAAATTTTCAACTACTGTAAATTATCTATTACATTATTTCTTTATGTGAGTGCGCCGATTTGTGTTCATGTAGTCTTCGTCCTTGTGTCCATTAGTAAATCTGTTATTACTCAAGTAATTGGAGTCACCGGCTGTCCTCCCACCCTCGAATCTTCAACAGTATTAATTGGAGGCATAAAAAGTGGAACAGGGGAAAGGGACAACCTGAAACAAGGGGCAAGTAATCTGGTTTTAAATTAATTCTCTGAATTTATAACTATATTTCACTATTTAAGGTATCCGAGACTACGTTCAGAACTGTGATTTAAAAAAAGCGTATAAACGGATACTTTTTACATTTAGTGTCATTTGGATTAGAATACATGAGTAAAACTGTTTTAAGAATATTAATAGAATAAAAAATTATTTAAATGCAATATTTTGGCAAAAAAAGGAATTTAGAAAACATTCTCCTTATATAAAAAAATGCTTATATAACAATAATATTTTGCTTATATATAACCAAGATTTCTCCAGAGAGCCTGAACTAGGATTTTTGAAAAATTTACATTTTTTTCAGAATTACTACCAATTTTAATAATTATCGGTATTGTTTTTTTTTTAATTTCTCCATTCTTTTGTATTACGTATAGAATATGGATAAATCCATTTCTAAGTTATATAATTCAAAAATCATAGTTCACGCTCTGTACAGAGGTCTGAGCTATATATAGGCAAAATATTATTATTATAGAAGCTTTTCCTATAAAAGAAAAATGTTTTGAACTCAGGTAATTCTATGTACATTTTTTGCCAAAATAATGCAATTAATTAGTTTTTTACTGTAACAGTATTTTTTATAAAACAATTTTATATATGTATTCTAATATAAATGACACTAAATATCATAAAAAGTATCTATTTATACGCTTTTGCAAAATAACAGTTCCGGACGTAATCGGATACCTTAAGAGAAAATCTTTATATAAACAAATATGCTTCGGAAAAAATTTATACAGAATTAATTATAATTTAACCGATTATTTTTTTCTAGACATTTTTTATAAGTTCATACCAATAATAATGCGTGTGTGTGCGTGACTTTAAACATTAATTTTCTGCACTTTCAATGTGTAATAAAAATGTACGTTTTGGATTTTTATAATTATTTCTACAGTAATAAGTATTAAAAAAAGTATAAAAAAGCTATTTATTTTAACGTGAATATTTTCATCCAACACCTTTGTTATGATTACGTAATTTTGTTGAAGGATCTAGGAAAACATATTCATTATTAGAATCATTTTGTGCTCTAAAAGCTCATACCCGCCTTTCTATAATATATGCAAAGGATATCTATTTTATAAATTATTTTCAGAAAAATACCACGTTCTAAAATATTCACTAACATGGTATAATATTTCATTCGTGTCGTTATAGCAAAGTTGCTTCCTTCAAGGTATTTCTTTCACAAGATAACGAGATATTTTCACATCTACGGCTGGATAGGAGAAGAGTAACGTTTATGTCTCCAAATATGTGTTTATAATTTATTTCCATCTAATAAATGACTTCTGTCACGTTTTACTTTTTGAATAATTTCTTTTTCTTCTAAAATAATTAGAGAACAGTTTTTAAAAACAAATAGCGAGTAATAAAAGTTATTTTTGAGTATAAAAAGAACAAAAAAGTGAAGAAAGAAATGCAGTTCATTTCTTAAGAAAATCAATCTATTATTTACCTTTTAAGAAAATTATATCAATTTTTATCAAAGTATATATATAGTATTCTATTAAGGGTGCTGATTGAAATAATTTTTTTACCTTTGCAGACCTAGTACGGTTCAAAGGAGCTGGTTTCCTTTTTTTAGTGCGGCAACATATAGGTGATACCAATTGCCGTAAGTAATATTGACGCGCAGTTACCTCCACCTGAGCTCTGACGATGCAAAATTGTACTTAGGAACCAGGGATTTTTTACATGCAGCATAATCATACGACATGGACGCTGTTGATTTTCTGCATCATGGCATCATGAAAATCCACCTACTAGGGCTGGGGTCGAACCCGGTACCTTGAGTGCAGAAGGTAAATTAACTACACCACCTAGCCGGCAATATATATATACGTGTGTGTGTGTGTGTGTGTGTGTGTGTGTGTGTGTGTGTGTGTGTGTGTGTGTGTGTGTGTGTGTGTGTGTGTGTGTGTGTGTGTGTGTGTGTGTGTGTGTGTGTGTGTGTGTGTGTGTGTGTGTGTGTGTGTGTGTGTGTGTGTGTGTGTGTGTGTGTGTGTGTGTGTGTGTGTGGCATATTGGAGGAAAACTTTTACTTGGTATTTTTTATTATTTCTTGATCAGAACATTGCAACATTTCACACAAAAATTACTATTTAAAAACACAAAGGTGGACAGACGGAAGCAAGTATTAGCTCAATTTACATGACAAATACAAAGAGAAAGAGAGCGCACACACAGAGCTCTGGGTTTAAAAATCGGTGGTGAAGGTCACGTGACTCCCTTCTAACGGGGCCATGATTGGTTGGAAAAGAGCGGGAGAGAATAGATTACGATTAAGATTAACTCGTTAGTCTTGATCCAAATAATTAAAAAATATTTAAAAGGAATTAATTTAAAAGATACTAGAGTGAATCTTTTCAAAAATAGAATGAGTGGCCAAATTATTATTAACAAATTATATGCCCACCCCTTCATGCAATACTGTATCGCCTTTTCCTTTAATGCTGCATGGATTCTTCTTCTATGAGATGTTGGTAGATGGTGTGAGGAAATGGAGACAATATCCAATGAATTGCCCTTTTCAATGCTTTCAGATCAGATGGAGCTGGATCCAACTGCTAGATACCCTGTTTGATCTTGTCCTACAGATGCTCAATTGGATTAAGGTCTGGTGATTGTGCAGGCCAACTAAATAAGGTAATGATTAAGCCATGCTCTTTGAACCATATGGTGACAATGGCAGCTGTATAACAAGGAACATTGTCCAGCTGAATGTATCCATTCAGCAGGAGAATTTATTCTCACATTAAAAAATCAAAAAAATATATAGCTATTTCTCTAGTTAATCATTGAAATTTAATTGTATGCTGTGTTAAATTAAGTTACACTTTATTCCTTATTTAATTAATAAGTAAATAAAAACAAATATTGCTCTTGCAGAAGAATTATTAATTACTTTTAAAGGAAAATTAGAATTGCTTCGAAGAAGTATTCGGTTAACTATTGTTATTCATTAATTTTATGGTATAAAAAACTATGAGTTTATTTTGATAGAATTTTATTCGGGGACTTTCTAGATTAAAATTTCAGATTCAGTACTTCCATTTTAGATTTTGTATTCATAAACTATAATATTTTTTATCGTATTGGTCTTTAAAGAATGATAAATGTCTATTAGTTAGAAAGAAGTTTCGTAATAATATGAAGCATTTGATTTAAATTTTTAATGTAACGTAGTATTGGATAAAGTTTACATTATTTTTAAATAATTAAAATTTTATCAGAAAAAAAATATTTTAAATTTTATTATGTTACATTTTTGGAATAAATAAGGAAATATCCGGGTAAAAAAGTATATTTTGCAATCATTTGGAAAGATTTAGCGCAATGCTTCATCTAATTACTTTTATTCAGTCCTATATGAGTATATGTTTATGTTTAAAAATATCTATTTATAATTTGAGATACATATATCAAAGAATTTAAAGCTCAATCTAACTGATGGTCAATAGAACTCTTGTAAATGGCTTTGAAGATTCGAATTTTGAAATACATTTATATATAAATAATATAATTTAACAATATGCAACATAATTTAGTTGTAATTTTGAAGTCAGATGTAATCAATGTGTGTGTGTGTGTGTAAAGAATTACGTCTTTGTGCATATTAAATTTGAGTATATATTGCTATATTTTTTCAAAAATAATCAACATTTTCTTTTTTAAAAAATACTTTCTGTTAGTTTGAAATTCTTGTCTGTAACAAAAAGGTGTCTAGACATCATCTCCTGAATATTAAAATTAGAATTCCGGGTTATCGATAAAAAAACAAAGAAATTTAAAGAGAAAAATCTATTTAGGTAAAATATGATTAGAGTCAAGTCACATAAAATTAAAATATGATTGATAAAATATTGACTCCAAGATTGTAGTAAGATGAATAAATATAGGAAATTAAAATATTTTTATGAATAAGAAAAATACAAGGAACTAAATTCAATAAGTTATTTCAATTCGATGAAATTCAAGAAAAAATTATAATAAGACTGACTTTTCTAACAACGAGACCACTCAAACTTTTTTATATTTTTGAAGCCTCAGTATCAAGGAAGCTGAATAAGTTCTTATTTAGTTTTTTTTCAGTGCATTCTAATACAAATAAATTTTTACGTCTTATTTTTCTCTAATTTCGTTGCACAATATACCATCCATTCCGACATCAGCTCCAACACAGCTGGCTGGAACCATTTACTTTCCTATATGTTATTGTGAAGATAAAAGTTATAGCACATCGATTGATTAATTGATTATTAGTTTCACAATTCGTTGTAACACAAGCACTGCTGCAGCCGAAACTCCTGATTTTGTTCCATGGTCAAGTAGAAGTAAATTCTGTTTCCATCTATATAAAGTGCACAGCAAAAAAAATTAAATTTAAGCCGTCAACATTTGAAGGTTTTGCTTGAATTTTATATTTTAGTATGTATCTAGAAAAAAAAATAATTTTTTGAATGATTTATCTAACGTTGGACATAGGGTTTTAAATGAGGAGGAGTAAAAAAAATGTTAACTTTTTGATTCAGAATATAGCATGGTAAATATCTCCCTCACTTACCTCTATATGTCCAACCTTATATAAACTATATCCACAGATCGTGGCTTCCACATAGACCTGAAGTGGATTAGAGAATTAAGTTTTCACAGAAACGACCCAAGCACTCAAGGGTGCAAAATGGGGAAATCTGATCCATGTGGTACTTATGGTCCATGAGGCAATTTTTACATTCAGAATGAAAAATAAGGTTCTTTTAGCCCCTGAAGAAGCACAATGTCGCTTTTTAGGTTTACCTATGACAGCCGAGAATAACGGTTGCTCTAGGAAGCCATTTCTCATGATGAGTGAACCGAAGGAACGCTTCGGTTCTTCTACTATTATTTCGAATTCGATGAATTTAGAGAAAAGCTATGTTTCATAGAGGAAGTAGATTATGAATACTATTCTTTGCAAAAAATCCGGCTATTTCCTTTACCGAGATCTTCACACGTGAGAAGTTCCATTGGAAATCTGAATCAAGTTCTCTGGATTTATGAAACTTGTTCTGTCACCCACACAACTCCAGTAAAAACAAATTATTCATACAGCCTTGACTGACGTCCAGACACATGATAAGAGGCCATTTCAACTAGAATTACCCTTTCAGAGTGGGATTGACCGTCTGTTCTCTCATCAATGTAAATATAACGATGGCTTCGTTGGGATATAGTAAAATTTAGAGTCAAATATTGATTTTAATAATTTCATTGGAGCTATAAAGTTCTTGGATAATTTTTCAGAACTTTCTAATTCTGTTATTTTTATTGATTTTAGGCTAAGGATTTGGAACACTAAGAGCTATTGAGTATGGAAATGACAAAAATTACGTTTGGATATTAATTATAAATGATCAAAAGCAAAAGTTTGACAGAACGATTCCAAACAAATTTCATTTCTTCCAAAATATTATCTTGATAAAACTGAAATATATTAGACAAAAGGCAGATATTCGAGAAATCTAATTGCACACCACTTTCGATGTTTAAATTTATATCTTTATTCGCAACGTGAATCATATACACAAAGAAATTTAAAATTTGTTATTTAAATTAAAAGAGAGAATTATTTGACTTTTTGCATTTTTCAATCAATGCATATTTTTTCACTTTTATCTTAATTATTATAAGATATTTGTAGTAATATAAAAGAGAGAGGTGGCACACATTCTGAGTTAAAGATTAAATACTATTAAGCTACAAAACAATACAAGAGTTTAAATAAATGGATTTATAAGAAATGTCATCTCTTTTTAAAGATCACGACTTCAATATTCTAAAAAGCATTGATATCAAAGTACAAGATGAATTCTTTAAAATTATTAAGTTTATTATACATCATACGCACAAAGTATAACTATTCTTAAACTACATATATCTTGATAATAGAGGAAATTATTTCATATGCAGAAAATTATTCATGATTGCTTGTTTATATCAATTAACTACAACAAACTTAATACATTTTTTGCATATTTTAAACATAATATAATTTTTAGTTAATTAAGCATATTCACAATTTTTCTTTTTAAAATCAATAGTATAATGGTTAAATGCGGTATCCAAAAATTGTTGTTCGTAAATGAAATGAAGGACTTGAAGTAAACAATAATGCAAATTTAAATTTTAAAAAAGGAAAAAAGAAATAGAAAATTACAATAAACCTTTCAAAATAAAAATAAAAACATTTAGTAACGGATTAATGCAATACAATATTTGCATTATAAAACATGCCGCTGAAATCTATATTTATGCTATAAAGTATTAATTCTAGAGATTCAAAAATTCCTGTTAAATATATAACATACATTAAATTTTTATTTTATGCAGCATATACATCATTCTTGTGATTTACCATTAAATGGAAGACTATTTCTTACAGATTGAACGTCACGAACTCCGATTTACTTGTAATACTATCTTGAATGGACGTATTTATTATTTTATATCATAACTTTTGCGAAGCTGAATAACTTTAAGTTGTTTACACACACACGCACAATCAACCATATCGCTAAAGTTTTACTCTCAACTTATTCTTAATTTATCCACTTCAATTGATAAATAATGCTTCTGGAAGATTTTTATTGAAGAGAAAGTATCAGAAACGAGACATATAGCTGGGTAAAGTACTTCAAGAGCATTTAAATTGTGGAAATTTACATAATTTTCAACTGAAAGTTGCGAAAAGCTTTAGACTGGTAACGAAACAAGGACTCTTGGATATGTATTCCATTTATCAATTGAAGAACTAAATCAAGCACTTTGGTTGAAGGGAAAGAATTGAATAATAATTGGACGAGATGATGCTTCTTTTGAACAGACAGAAAAGCTATACAATGAGTTAATGGATCGAAGAATTTGCGTGAAGAGATATATAAATCGTCAAATGATCTATTTATCAGAGGAAATGAAGTAAATATGGAATATATGTGTGGATTTTAGTAAAATGAAATGAAGGTCTTTCTGCTTCCATAATGAATAGTATCATTAAAATACACTTGAAATTTTTCTGTGCAGAAATTTTCATCGCCATCATTAAAACATAAGTGTTGTTAAATTATAAACTGGTTGTTAGTCTTTAATGTTGGAGAAACGCATGAGAAGTTTTCTTTGTATACATTTTATGAGTAGATGATTTGTAAAATCCAAGGATTATTCCATTATCACCATTTCAGGAAGATTTAATAGGCTGTTCGATGTATTATTTATTTGCCTTTCCGGTGAAACGGAAAAAGGATTAAATCTAGGGATATTTGTGATAATGTATTATAATGTTGAAAAAATTGTTAAATTTTCACTAGAAGATGAATAAAGCTCAATACATTTTCATAACAGGCATAAAGACGAACGAAAAAGAAATAGAGCTTTTGAATACAAAAATAAGTTTTTAGTAATCGTTTTGCATATGTAGGAAACACAAAAGGAGTTTTTAGTATCTTAAACATAAACAAAACATGTAACATAAAAATATTAATTATTGTTTGTAAATCCCCAGCATATCAATAAGTTTTCAATGTCAATTAGTGAATGATCTAATTGGTAATAAAAAGCTTTTTAACGCAAGTAACATATATAAACACATTTGGTATATTAGAACAATAGATAACATCGACTTTTTACTTTTCTGAATAATGAAAAATGTACTTTTTAATTGTTTTCTACACAATTGATCATATTACCTACAAAATCATTTTTTAAAACTACATATATTTTTTTAAATTGCATTTGATATGAAATTTGCTTCAATTAAAAAATAGTTCTACTTTCTGCTAATCAAACTTTTTTCAAAAGAATAATCTACTAATCAATTTTTCCAAATTCTAGTTTTTGCCGAACTGCAATTTATCGAGTATCTAAGCTTTTAATCCTGTGTTTTTGCAGTTACATGGAAAATTTCAACATTCACTCTTATTACAATCCTCAAGAGACTTTGGTATGTTTTTTCTTCTGTTTTATTCTCTAGTGAAATTGAGCTATTTCTTATTCAGCATTCATTATGGTTGATTCAATTAACTTATCATTGCATTTATACCTTCTTATTACATAGCTTATTTTATGGAGAAATCTATTAGTCGTTTACCTGGCAAATGTGAAAAAGGAAGGCTTGTTCCCATAAAACAGGGAAAACTCCTTAGTTTAGTTCTAATCAAAACTTTCCACTTCGTTTGCGAAAAATCTACTTTTTTTTTCTTCGATTAAATCTAACAGAGTGAATTAAGAGACGCTTGGCTTTCTACTTTTTTTTCTCTTTGCGCACACTGTTTTATTCAATTGATGAGACCAACTCAGAATGCTCCTGTTGGTTAGTGCTTCATTTCCGAAGCGATTTCTAAATGCAGGTTGAACCGAAATAACTGAAAACACCTATGCATACCGTAATAAGGAAAAAAGTTTTGTCATTGTCACCATGTTTGGATTTCAGTCACAGAGATCTTGAATGTGCTATCGGTGTAAAAAAAATTCATATATTTATCTTTACATTCATGTAACTCTTATTGTAGCAGTGGTGAGGATAATCCCCATCTCCCCAAGATGGGGAGAGGGTTAGGAGGATGGGGGAAGCAACAGCCTCCTCACAGGAAAACCCCAGACATTGCAGAATGTGCTGAAAAGAAAAAGGACTAATGTCACATTTGGTGCAAATTGGGAAGTTTATTTTGCCACCTTCAAAATTCATGCACCTTAGGTGACCAGTCGAAAATCGCGAGAATGCCGTCTGATAAGATCTGGAACCCTTAAATGATATGGCGGATCCAGGAAGTCTTTAAAATTACTATGGGTGAACAGGAGGGACAACCCAGGCTTTACATATTATTTACTTAGCCCTGGAATGGATCTCGGTCAACGTAAGGACCCTGTGGTCTTCCGGATCCACAGGATCGCTGGCAGCCGCCTTCGGAAGATCATCTGCTTCTTCATTATCGCACAGGCCTACATGAGAAGGGACCCACTGTAGATGGATAGGGTGCTGATCGGAAAGCTGTTTAAAAAGGTGTAGAATACTCTTGCTGGTGCTGTCACCAGCCAATTCGATAAATGCTGGATGGATAATAGGCTGTCTGTCAGGATCCAAATTTCAGAAAATGCTTGGTCTTGTATGTCGTTAATTAATGAAAGAACATACATGATAGCTATTAGCTCTGTTCTGAAGACAGAAGCGTGATCAGTATTTCTTCTCTGAATTTTGTGTGTGTTGATGCTTATCGTAATATATGCAGTAGTTTTAGAAATGTGATTTTTTAACATCGGATCCATCATTTATACTCACTCTGTATTTCTCGTGGATTGTTTGTTAATGTTGCATTCTAAACCAACACGAGGGCTAATGGGACGGACTTCGTAATTTAAAACTGTGGTCAAGTGACGAAGGTACACTCTATTCTACAAACTTCCAAATCACGCAATCAAGGGATCTTTGTGCAACCTTGAAAGACTTAATTTATAAATAATTCCTTCTACATAGCGGATTTTTAATAGCACCAGGAATCCAGTCCAAAAATCTCGACTAAAATAAAACCGAGACGAGTTCGTAATCACGGCACTTGACTTCTGTGGCTTCATTTATTAATTCAATCTCACAATTAATAAGTCACTTTATCATTTACAAATGAAGAAAATAAGCAAATTAATGACCAAACAATTGTAAAAGGGAATATTTAATTGATTAAATGATCACAATTCAGAAAATTAATTATAAATATAGTATTTGAAGAATAAATGAAAAACTATTCTTAAATTTGTATAATTTTTACAAAATGAAGTTTTTTTTACTATTAGTTTAATTATGATTTAAACATTTATCTCTTCCAGTTTGAAGTCTGAAGATTTCTAAAGGCTCGTTATTTCAACTTGTTACTAATTAAGATAAGGATAGGTACAATGGCTAAAGAAAAGGGACGTTTTTTTCTTTGAAAAGGAGAATTCGCTTCAAAAGAAACTCTGTAAATTCTTCATAAGAAGAATACACAGAATTCATATAAATAAAGAAATATTTTTTTCAAAATTTCTGAAAAATCAATAAATTTCCTGAATGTAATGCCTTTTTTAAATAAATATTGTTATTAATACAAATAATAATAAATGTATGTTTACAGAGACATTAGATGAGATTAAACACGTACAAATCTTAAAGAGAGAAAAAGCCCATTAAATAAATTTTATCTTCTAGAATGTCAAAAAAGAATTTTTTTATGTACGATTGATTATAAAATGGGTCTCATCCCATCAACGTTAAAAATGAATAATAAGAATAATATTCTCAAGTGTTTCTTAATTACAAAAAATAAATAGTTCTTCTTTTCCCCTTTTTTTACACATAAGTTGAATTAGAAGAGAAACAAATCGATAAAATGCACATTTAATGGTATTAATTCTAATAAATAATGTACATAACATTTTATCGCAATGCAAATATTACGTCTTTTTTGTCTTTATGCATTTTTTATTACTTAAACTCAGTATTTTTCTACTTGTTGGGAGTTATTTTTTTTTTGTTTTAATGTAATTAATGGATGTTTTAGTTATATAATTACGATTTATTTCATAACGGTAATAAAGGACTAAAGAACCGTTAAATATTTGCAACGAATCATTTTAATGCATATTTTAAGAGACGAGCAGATTTTGTCTTTAAAAAAATATATATAAGCTACGATTAGTAACATAATAAAAACATTGGAAAAAAGCTATATTGTTATTTTCTATCTATCGCCTAAAAACAAATACATTTTTACTATCCTTTTTTCGACTGATTAATTAAATTTTTTTTTAACAATTTATGGTAATGTATGTGATAAGTGTTAAATATTTTTAAAAGCTGAATGGACTGTACTTATAAAAATATATAGATCAAATTATTTATTTATTTTCCTCAAGAAATACCGCATCATAATTAGTACTAGATAATGAAAATTGTTTTTCTTTTAGACTGATGAATATTTTGGCAGAAGAAACAATTGACTCCGAAAAAAAATATTTGTTACTAGCTGAAGTACCCGTTCTTCGCCCGGGTTAAATTTTTTAAAAAAATAAAATTCAGCTTTTTTTTGCAAACATGATATATTTTAAAGAGGATTGAGCCATTACATGGCAGTGTATCCGAAAGTTAAAAATAATTTTTTTTATGAGTGTTCACATTTAAATTTTGCTTAACAGTAAATAATGATTTCATAAAAACATATTTGAATGTAAGAGAGAAAATTAACATGCTAAAAGGGTAAAAAGAATGAAAGAATGAAAATGTAAATAAATATTGTTACAGAAAAGTAATAATAGTGGCATATTTCTGCTATGGGGGGAACTGTGAGTAAAATAACATGAAATATATAAATCAGAAGAAAAAATTAATTATGATAAACCATTTCACTAAAATACTATCATAAATAAAATATTAGGAAGCCTTCAATTGGAAAAAAATTAAATTAGTACAAACTAAAATTTAAAAACACACCTAAAATAGGCCTATATTGTAATAAACTATTAAATTAAATTCACTGCAGCATTAAATTACATGAGGAATGCATGTAATACTATCCAACATTACATTACATTTAATATAAAATTTAGATGTAATACAATAGTAAAAAAATTAAATTAGTAAAAACCAAAATTTAAAAAAAAAACCCATCAAAAACAGATTTAAAAAAAACAATTATGAACTTAATGAGAGAAATAATAAACCTTGTTGATAAAAAATTAATTTTTAAACAATTTTTTACAATATTTTGATTAAAAGTATTTGTTATTCAGTCGAAAAGAACAAATGAGAAAATACAATGATAAATAATTAGTGATCATTGAAATATATCATATATAGACAGGATGATTTGCATAAATTATATGATCTTCATAAAACTAAATGAGGAACATATCAGAAGCAAAGTTAAACCGTGATGCCATGAGAAGTAAAATCGCATCAGCAATGAATTTTAAAAAAATCCTAAGAGAAATATCAGAAAATTGTATCAAGCTGCAACTTTTTTTCACAAACATTTTTCGATCACAAATGGTATAAATAAATTTATATATTTGAAGATTGACAGAAGCAAAATTAAGCCACGATGCCATGTGACAAAAAATTTGATCAACATTGATCAGCATCTGATGCGTTTTCCTGTAATGATGAAAACATGGTATTTGCTGACAAAGGAAGAAAAACAATAACCTTTTCTTTCAACCAAAAAAAAAGTCATAGAAATGTATGCATATGTAACAAATATATACAATGCATATGTATAAAATCTTCAAAAATCTATATGAAGAACATTGTCAAAATAAACACACAAAAAAACCATGATGCAACATAACAAAAAATTGCATTAACTCAGAATTTTAAAGTGCAAAAGAAAATTACTTAGTTATGCATTCAATCACATCAATAGTTTCCGTGAAGATCTTCTTGATGAATAAAGTTAACTATATTTCCATGAGATCAAAACATGAGTACTTATCATTTATAAAAAAGCAAGAAATTTAAAGTTTAGAAAATAAACATATATAAAACTGTGTGTCACTAACATACAAATTATAATAATTTAAATTAAAATATCTAAAACAGAAAAATTAAGCCCTAATTTTGATAAAATTACCATAACCAGAGCTCTGAACAAACAAAACACTCCCAGAATGTCTTAAACATGAAAAATTGAAACAGAAAGAAAATAAAGATAAATATATATGAAGTAACCTTACGTATAGTAGAAATTATATGACATTAATTCAAGCCAAGAAGCAACCTTAAATATAAAAATAAAGGTCTAATTTTGACTAAACTACCACAAACAGCTCAGAACAAAAAGAAAACATGTCAGAAAATCTCATACGTAAATAAAAATTCGTATTAGCCTTCGTATTCTTACGTATTAGCAGCACCACAACCAAACCGGCACTAAGCAAATCACGCGATATCCCACCAAAATCTGACTGATTTTTTTTACATATAAAAACACCTAAGAATCTTAGTTGTTTTGATATCAATGAGCGATTAGCGTGGCGCTAATTTGGCTGTGATGACACTAATATTATAAGTATCATAAATTCTAACTTAAATCATGATATTGGCACTCTCATAATCCCAATTAGTTTGAATGGAGTGTCATTTTCTATGGTACTTACATATTATCTCAACCTATTGGCGACATTACATGAAATGAAGCATATGGTTGCCAATTAAGCGCATACAACACATGAAATTGAGGTTGCCAATTTGGCAAGTTATTAATTAAGTTGGCAATTGTTGTAATAATATGTCAGTACCTTTTCTTTTTGTTATATGCTGGATTTTGATACTATTTTGCTACATCGACGAAACATGGAATTTGCCGAAAAAGGAAAAAAGCAATAACCTTTTTCGGTACTTACATATTATTGCAAAAATCGCCAACTCTATTAATAACTCACCAAGTTGGCAACCCTTAATTCCTATATGTCATACGACCTGAATTGGCAGCCAGGTTGCTTAATATGTGTCCTTAATATGTAGCAATAATGCATATGTACCCCTTTTCCCTTCTCATCGAAAGGAAACGTCATAGGAACTGCTTTTTTTCGACCAAATAGTCATGCTAATTAATTGGTTTTTTATAAAAAAAATTTAGAATCTTCAGTGTTTTGGTCTCAAGATGTGATTCACGGGGCACCAATTTTGATGTGGTGATGCTAATACATAAGTACCTCATTATCTAAGCTTCTGTTTACAAAAAGCTTCACAAATCATTTTTTGGCTCAAAAACTAAGTTTTGATTCACAGAATCAATAATTAATTAAAACTACAATGAGCAAGAAAATTACAGTTCAGAAAATAAACAAATATAAAAGTGTGTGACACTAAAATAGAAATATAGCATTAATTAAAATTAAAAGGTTATCAAACACAAAAGAAAATTAAGCCTTAATTTTGCCAGAAAATCTTAAAGATAAAAAATTTAAACATGAATAAAATAAACGTAAATATATATGAAGTAACCTAGCATATAGTATAAATTTTAACATTAATTCAAACTGAAAAGAAGCCCTAAATAGATAAGCAAAAGTCTGATTTTGATTAAACAACCATAAACAGCTCAGAAAAAAAAAACATGTCAGAAAATCTTCTTTATAAATAAAAATTTGTATTCTTATGTATTAGCATCACCGCAGTCAAAATTGGCACCACGCACAAATCGTGCTGTTTCCCACCAAAATCTAAATGATCTTTCTTTTTAAAAAAAACACGTAAAAATCTTTGTTGCTTTGATATTAAGAAGTGATTCGCATGTCACCAATTTGGCTGTGGTGACGCTAAAAGTAGGCAAGAAGTACCGCTAAAGTGTACTGATAATCAAGCGATGATTTAGTTTGCAGTTTACTTACTTTGAGGCCGACTACATTCTGTTGTGATATCAAAATCACATGAATTGTAGCCCAAGCACAACCGTAGATTGATAATACCTCCAACATTCGGGTTAGCGAGAATAAGGAAAAGCAACCGTGCAAACCCAAGGTCCTTACAACTGTTTAGTACCAAAATATGCACAGATGTTTTTGCATTGTTGACTCTAAGAATAACATAAAATTAATAAACATAGGGGAAGCAAAAATTTTACAGATACAGCAAAAAGGTTTAAAGATGTAATCAGGCTTATAGTACAACTAAGATTAATCAGGAGCATAAAATGAAATAGAACATTTTATGGGAAGTAAATATCTTTAAAAGTGGCCACAACAATAAAAATAGTAGCTTTAATAACCTTAGGCATTGCAAGATGGGTACTTTTTCCATTGCGCAATCAGCGTGCATTATTACAAATCACAAAAGTTGATAAGAACAAATTATAAATAAAGATTATACACAGATCCATAAACTTAATACTGTGGCGAAACTTTAGTATTGTCCACTAACGTTGGCGGGCTAACAATCCATCTGATGTTGATATCCCGTCACAAAATTTTCGGCGCCAAAAGTTAAGCGAAGAACGAAATCACCTCACCTGGAATATCTGTACACTTTAACGGTACATATTGCCCCCCTCTTTTTTTAAAGTACGGAAAAGGATAAAATACGTTATGAATCAAATACGTTTCACATTTTAAAACATTGAAAATCTACTGTTATCAAAGTAGTGTTGCCAATCGGAAAAATGAAATTTAGAAAAAACATTTTTTGACAACGATTTTTTCGAAAAACAAATGTAATTCCTCCCCAAAGAGTTGAAAAAACGAATAAATACAACCATAAATAAATATATTTACAATAAAATGTGCTAAAATCCCCTCCAAAACTGCTCAAAATATTAATTTTCGCAAAGTTAAGACTTGACAGAGCTGATGACGTCATATCTCCGTTTAGCTGAAAAATCGCATAAAAATTGAATTTTAAAAAAATCTAAAGCAAATTTCGAAAAAAACTCTTCGAGGTTAATAGCATAACGACCTATAGCTTCTACATGCCAAGTTTCATACTTCTGGGTTGCTTAATTTGGCCTGAATAGCTGAAACACACACAAACTCTTTCTTTTATATATTAGTATAGATAAAAAATATTCTTGTAACATTTTAACTGTGGTGCCTAGTGCTCCAGAATGTCATTCCTGAGTATTATATGGGGTAATTTTTTTAGGTACATCTTATTGTCATATCGATAGAATTTTCTATTTTGGCTTCATCTCTTTGTCAAACCTGACTCTACATTGGGAAAAGTTAATTTGGGCTCAAATTAGTAATTAGTGTTTGATGAGCAGTATCCATGATGCCTCAATGATCCACATCAAAAATAAAACATGAAGATACATTTAAGACAAAGATTGTTGTTGACTACAATCTAACAATGAGGGGTGTAGATCACTAAGATCAGGATATACCCTTTCATCCGATAATCCGAAAACACCTGAAAAAATATTATAAAGGAATATTTCTACATTTTGCTAGACAAGGTCTCTAGAACTCATTTTTCTCTATAATTATGTCGTTGGGTGACGTATTACATTTTTAGTATTTTGAATCCAAGTTGTATTTTATTTATTTATCCAATGTCCATGCTTGGCTTTTTGACCATTTGACGCAGACCGTTACCGACTGATGACGTCGTCAGTCGGGTATTCATCGAGCGAATCCAATGCATTGCAACTAGGAATTGCAATATCGGATCAAAAGTTCAATACCAGTATTCGGTATCTCTTATATCTTAATACCGGTAGTAGAAACTTTAGAAATAGAAAGAAAACTGAGGTGTTTCTTTGTTTTATTTGCCAGTTTTATTAGAGAGTGCAAATTTCACAAAAAAATAATTTGTAATTTACCAATTATAACAGTATATAAAGAATCACAAAAAAGTAAAGGAACATCTTATTTATTTATATCACAAAAAAGTGTAAATATCACTATTAAGTCTGTGGTAAATAGGTTTGTAGGTAAAAAATTTTAAGAACATTTATTTTTAACTTGATTAAATTTGAATTGGTTAGTCTATTTTCTTCTTTTTCATTTTCATTTTTAAAATCATTTTAATTATGTAAATACCGTAAGACTTTTTCTATTTCGGTATGCCTTTCTTCTGTGCAATTTTTCAAAAATATATATAATTCTTCAGATAGAATAGTGATGTGGGCTGTTCTTTTAGTGACTGCAACATTAAATTTATTGTTGCAACCTTGTTTTCACAGACTACGAATCCGGCGCGTATGCAGTATCGCTCCGAGCTGTAGTAGGATAGTTTTAGCGCACCCTTGAATTATTCACATATTTTATCACTTCTCTTGATTGCATAATGCAACTTTATATTCACAGTCTAATTAACTCCGTCCGTTATGGAGACATAAAAACGAAAACGCATACTATTTTGCTAAGTTGGTGATCTCTGAACATATAGTGGAGACAATTTAAAAATTTTCTTGTGAAAACGGTATTTGAACTTGTGAATACCGGTATTACAAAATTGGGCAAATGGCTCAAAATACCGGTATTCGGTATCCCTGTATACCGGTATTGCAATCCCTAAATGTGGAGCCGGTGGTCGCAATCCCTCTTGTGAAAACTTAATAATAGGAGTGGTACATCAGGTATCATCGCCGTCATTTGATTTAGTCGTAGGTCAAAATCATGAGATCTGCCACTAATAGTTAGTTCTGTTGCTTCAAAGTGCGACGTTAATGCAGAATTATTGAGTTGAACAATAAGAAAAACAAATGACATAACGCATGGTAAAAGTATATTGAAGGGAAATTTGAGATTTACGTGGTTATTGTATTTCGGAGTGTTAACTCTACCATCTGATTCAATAATTTCCATAAAATATGGGATTTTAACAACTTGTAATGTTTTCTCTCACCTGAACGCCTAAAGGTGTGGGAGTATTGGAAGGAACACTAGCCATAATTCAACAAAACAATCTAATTTATTCACAATATTAATCACAACTCAAATCCAATCGATCCAATCTAAGAGATGCACCCTAGATGCAATTAATAACTATGTAGACTATTAACGAGGTATGCCAGATATGAGAAGATTTAATACTAAAAACACTTATTCCAGGCAATAGTTCTGACTTCTAAGCTATTTAATCTAGATTCTATCTCAAGTGACAATCGTCACCTTAAGTAATTCAATAATCAAATATTACATATCCGTGATTTTCTTTCAATTTGATTAATCTCTGCTCCGATAGCAGTCTATCCTATTTCTCTCTCTAACCTGAAAACCTAGACTATATATTGTAGTCTTAATTAACATAATCACGTCTTCTTCTTCGAAGAGGAGTTTTACAATAAAAGAATTTTTAAATACCAGAAATTTCCCCAAAAGAACTATTAGTAGAAGGAACGCGGATAGAACCGTCACAAACTTGGAAATATACTTTCTTTATAACTGATCTCATCGAGATGTCTTTTATTCTGTGAATATTTAACCTGGATATTTATCCATTCATTTAAGTAAATTCTTCTTGTGTCACCTTTTTACTAGAATACTTCAACTTTTAACAACAATTTTTCCATGAAATGTAAAAAAACTCCATTGACATAGCTATTGAATAGGAAAAGTATTCACCTTTAAAAGCAACTCATAAAACCTCATGTTAAGTTCCGTTTTATTTAAATATTTTAACATTTCTTTAGTTTATGCATCTTAAAGAAGCGTGAAAGAAAGTATATTGATTTTATATTCCTTGATTAAATTCTGCATTATTTACTTTAGTTGCAAAAACTTTAACAATACCCTTGATGGCAAAAAAATATAAAAAATGAAAAGAAAAATCTATGTTGATTTGAATAATGCATTTCCTTAAGTATAAAAATTCAAAGGTAAAAAATAAATTGATTGTGTTCACTCTCGTTAAAAAGTTGATGGCTAAAACCAAACATGAAAGGATTTTTATTACAGAATATTTCGTGAATATGCAACAGAGTTTTGACGAATTTAACGCTAATGTATTTTTTTAAGAATGCTTAAGTTGAATGAAATTTAAATGCTGCTAATGTTGTGGGAAAACATTTTCATGAGAAAAGTGCTTGTAAAGTAGTGGACAGTATATTTTGTTTTACAACAAAAGGCTAAAAATAAAATACTAAATATTTTAGAAGTAAAGAGTTTCTTACGCAGTAAATATCCTTTTAACGAGCTTACATGTATTTTATGAACATTCTTGTTGTCAGTTTAAACTGTAATTTATGATGCAGATGTTAGAAAAATGTGTCAACGAAGAAGAAAATGCATAGGAAATCAATATTAACTCTTTCGTTGCAAAGTATGAGAATATGTTTTTTCAGAAAAGAGTTGCTACCACATAGTATAACATCTAAGCTTTTGAAAATTTTAGAAGATGAATCGAGAAGTTTTAGGAAAAACATATTGATTGACGTAAATAAAATATGAGTGTTTTGAAAAAGTGTTGAGTAAATTGTACAAAACGGTCAAAAATAGCGGGAAATAAATCTATTCTACAGAGGCATTTTAAAGCATCTTTTTTTGTGTGTGTGAAATCCAAAACAATAGTTGAAATACTTCAGGAGATTTAAAATTACATTATTACTTAAAAACGCGCGACACCTTATAGAACGACAGAATATTATTGACAATTGTCTCGTTAAAATAAACAAAACGTGGGAAAAATTTTCAGTGCAAATAAGTTTCAAAGTAATATTTATATTGTTTTTCAAAAACTCTATTCAATCTATGTTTTTGTCATTAAAAATATTTTTTCTAAAGTTAAATACATTTGATACTTTTGAGGTCATGTGTTACATTTTGGATTATTTATATTCAAATCTTCTTCCTTTAATTTAAAAATTCTTAATAATTACGTTTTAAAATATGTTTTCTTAAGTGGTCGGATTTTTTTTATAAAACCTGCATTTCAGTAAATAGCATAAAACTGCCTTTTAATCTTATCAACATAATTCAATAAAATATAGTTTTACCATGTACAAAATAGCGCCTCTTTTCTCCCCATTTCAGACATTTGATATTTTCACGAAGCAATCGCATGCGCATGTGTGTGTAAAAAATGCAGGCCCATTTTCTTCTAAAAGTTTCTAAATACCATAAATAAAAAATTTTCCATTTAGATATTATCTAAAATGTAAACAAATTTTAAAGTTTCTCATATTTACTTAAGATTTCAAAATTAAAATTTTTTCCTTGTTCTATTCTTATATTCGAAAATGAAAAAGGAACTTAAGTGTTGCCAAACAAATACAAACATGCACTAGAAATTAAATGAAATTACGAGGGCAATGTGGTCCCGAATAATCAAATAAACATGTAAGAATAATATAAAAACGTCCAAATTTATTCCAGAAATATCAATTGTAATGTTTTAATTTTGATCGTTGCTTTAAATTGCATTTAGAACACATATTCTGCAAATCTAACTATAAACATATTTTTCTCTGAATTTACACACGAAAGTAATAGAAATGAAAAATAAGGATTTGTTATAGATAAGTCAAAACATACACAATGAAACAAAATAACAACTTTTCATCTTTGTCTCTATTACAAATTAACCTTTAAAAAAGTAAGAAGTGCGTGAAAAATTGTTAAATATATATTATCTAACTATTGTTATTGAAAGCGAAAAATTATGCATAAAAAAGTTATTATATTTAACTGAAATAAAAAAATCCCTCATAGAGAAACTGTGACCAATAAACATTTGGTAACCAAATTTTAAAGAACGAGCACAAAATTGCTAGAAATCATAAATTTTGAAATTTGTGTAATAAAATAAAAGTTGAAAATATGTTTTATATAATAAAAAAGAGTATTTTATGCTTCACAGAATTCTGTTGTTAAGAGAAATTATCAAATATAGATTAAATTTTAATATGAATATGCGGTTTTATTATTCTTAAAAATATTTTTAAAATGTTATGTAGTTATTCAGTTAATATGAAAGTTATACCAATCATCATTTCAAGCATTTGGAGAATTTAAAATAATGAACACATAGCGTTTGACTGGTAAATTATAACCATATAAGATTATTATTAATGTAGAATAATTAATTCTACATTAATTACATTGTATACTTCTTTTATTCATACATCAGATATCTTCGGTTGGAATTATTTTTTCCTATATGGCGTATCAGCAAAAACAACCGTCCTACTCATTCTGTATATTTTGAATGATAAGCGGTAAAATGTATTACAAGCTATATTGTGCATTATTTGGATCGCCGCTGCGGGATTTTCTATTATCTGAAATAATAATTCAATGCGGGCTCTGTTATAAAACAAAACTGTTTGCTTTCCTCATTTGTTTGTTCAAAGGTAAAATGAATAAAAGATACGTACTTGTACTTTAATGTTTAAATGTTGCTGAAAATACCCCAAAAGAAAATTCATGTGTGAGCATTCCATTTTTTATCTTTCGGGGTACCGATATATGTTGACAAAAAATTTATCGGACACTTATCACTTATTTAGTTTCGAAGCTGAAAACTTCTGTTTGTGAATTCTCCCATATATTCTTATACAAAAATTGTTTGTTTTAGTGAGCTCTACCACCCTTCAAAGCTTGTTCCCTAATCACCCTCTATTACCATCTACATTATCTCATCTGCATTTACATCTGACAGCAGTAGCCTAGTGGACTCTTGAAAAGGACCGCTCGATTTCATAACATGCCTGTATGTTATGAAATCAAGTCCAAGTCCCACTGAAGACTTATTGTTGAAGAAAGAAGTCCTCCCCCATGGTGTGAAGTGGAAGTTAGGAGATTGGAGTCACCCTCATCACTTGTACAAATTTATGATGTCCTACACCAATAGCTTTAGAGTTGTTCATAAAAGCTCACTGATTAAATATACTTAAAAATACATTTCTGTGTGTAAAATATGTTAAAGTATACCTCGATATTGATCGCTGTTATACTCTTATTATATAATTAATATATAGTTTGTCAACAGTAAATTTATTTAAGCTGGCATTTCCTTTTTTAAAACTTTTTTAAGTTTTTTAAATATATTTATTAACGCAATAAGAGTACAATGCAGGTGACAGGTAATTTTTTTCTCTTCGAATGTAGAAAGTAAGTCATATTTTTTACATTAATTAATCATAAAAAGAGCAATCATGCAAAAGAGGGGAATACCTTATCCTTTTTATTAAAGCCTAAATATAGCATATTCATTCTGTTTATTGACATTTACAAGAAAATATGACTTCATCTAATATAAAAAAATGCAAAGGCGTAAACAAGATTACTTATGAAAAGTTAGAAATTTAAAAAAAAGTAACGTATTTTTCTATGCATAGTTGATGTTCAAGAATTAAAAAAAAGGCATGAAAGTATTATTTATGTGCTTACTTTGAAGTTAATATTTAAAAACATTTCAGCTATATGTGATTGTTTCAAGCAATTGGGGCATCAAAGTACTAAATATATTAGTATGAAAAATATATTTTGTATTATTCAAAGGTTCGTGAAAATTCAATCTACACAAATAAGTTCTGTCGACCAATTTTTTTAAATGACAGTCCTAGTTTGAAAACAAACAATAATGTCTTGACAAAAGTCAAAAACATGTGCTTTGTTTTTATGTTTAAAATATGATAGCAGAATAACTTTTGAGCGATTGGATCAAAGGAATCTATCGCTTTAACACATTCATTGAAGAAACGTCTCGAGAAAAAAAAATAGTAAAATTCTCAAATATTTTTTAATTTTATGAAATGTTTCAGTCATTTAAAATTATATTTGATTCATACTACATAATTTTAGGGAAATAGAGTCTTAAAAATTAGGTGGATATTACAGAAGTAGAGTTAAATTATATATATATATATATATATATATATATATTTGTTTCTGAGGATGATGACGTCTTATCCACACATGACGGGGCCAATCAAACCGTACCATGGGCTCAGATGACTGTTCTGGCAATCTGTTCAATATTATTCACATAGAGGTTTGTTGACTAAAACAGGACCCCTATTTCCTGTAGAGCAGCAAAAATAGCTGAAAAATCAGAAATATGAGCAGGTGTTAGCTTTATATCAAAACAGTTATCACAATTCCTATCAAACTTCATTCCCCTATGATACTCTGTTTTCAGCCTTCCAATGTTCTTTGTTTTCGGGAGGTCTCCACTTATAATACAGATTTGATGCTTTACAAGAATTGACTTCTCTCTCAATTTGAAAATTGTGACAGTATTTGCGTCTTTGTTTCTAAAATGTTTTATAAAAATTCAAGTTAAGCATTTGATATTGGTGTCTTTCTTTTAACTTTTTCTTCTGCGTTCACATATCGTATTAATACAGTAAAAATATTTATAATTAATAAATGAGTGAGCATATACAGAAAACGTGTAATATCTCTGACATGGCACTAATATCTCTTCAGAAAAAAGAATTAGGCACATTACAATTATTTGTTGTTACAGAAACAATTAAATGTATAGTTGGTGTTGAAAGAAATGAAATTTACAAAATTTAGAATATCTCAAAGACTGCGGCATTATCTTTGAATACTGTAAAATTCGGTGTATAATGAGCACTTTTAACACAACAAATTAGACCAAATTTTACGGTATAAAAATAAGATCTTTAAAAATAAAAAAGATAAGCATAGAAAAAAAACTTCTACGTACAATCGACTCTCCATAATTTGAAGTTGAAAGGACCAATGAAAAACTTTGAATTGTCAAGAGGGTAGGAAAAAACTCACAAAATACACGAAGACAAATTTTTTTCTAGCCATTTAATTTTGATACAATGTAATAAAGCAACTATTGTATATATGAACAAAATTATTTTAAAGTATTTTAAAAATTACATGTTACACTCAGTATAAATATTATACAGAAGTTAAAAGTCCTGGATTAAAAGAATACATTTAGGTATTAAAAACAAGTATTCAAGGATACATACTGTACATAACTAATTTTTTTGACGAAAAAAATCTGTTTTTTATTTTATTTTATTTTTATTTATTTATTTTTTTCTTTTTGGCTAATTTTGGCAATAGATTTTTCTAGAATAAATGAAGCTTGAAAAACGTCCACATGAACATGATTTTGAAAAGAAAAGTTGCGTAGTTTGGTTACTGACACTTTAGCTCTTCTGTCAGAATTATAGCAATCAACTCCGATGGTCATCAAAGGGGATACGTTACAAGTGAGACACGCAGAGACAATACAACTCAACACATGCAAGCTCCAAACTCTTTGTTACAGGGCTTTTACATGATAGTGAGTGTTTGAACTTTTTCGAGAGTTTTATAAGATCACTTCGAATTATATCGCGTGTTGTATTCTGGTCAGCCAAAGATTTTACTTCGAAATATTGAGTGTACCAAAACGTATTGTTTTAATTCGAAATATCAAGAGTTTTTCTAGGGGCTGAGCGTATACTTCGAATTAGCGAGAGGTTTGAATTATCGAAGGTTTAATTAGCGAGAATCGACTGTATATCTAAATACGGTTTCTTTAAAAGAAATGATGTTCCTTATGAGCTTAAAAGGTTGTAGTTCTAGAAATATACTATTTTTTCCCTAAGCTTGGAGTAATACCTCGAATAATTGACTTCAAAATATAAGAGCATTGCACACGTACATTTCAGGTTTTTTCCTAAAAAAGTGGTTGTGTGTTATACGCGCGCGGCGATTGTACCTATAAAAACTAAAAATTGCAGCTTGAAAGTATAGGTGCGCGTTGTACGCCGGAATCTTCAGTAATATTTTGGTTTTGGACAATATATAGAGAATAATATGTTTTTTGAGCACTCGATGCTTTAATAGGATAATAATAACTGATTTTCTACATTACTGGTTTTTGATTATACGGAAGTTGTTGTAAAAATGAGAGGAACTTTCCAAAAAAAGCTTTGAGAGTTGGGATTTTGATTGCTCATCGAGTTTTGGAGTGCATCCCCAAATAGACCAAGGATGACTAAAAAAAGGGTCTTAAAACAGGTGTGTTAATTAGCCCCTTTATTATCTTTTAATAGTTATTATCTCAAAAAGTTTATTATAAAGAGAAAAGAAGCTATAGAATATAATACTTAAACTTTTTTAGGACGAAAATGCTTAATTTTGCGGTTACTCTGTTGCGAAAAATTGCTTTAAGATGTTTTGTTTGGTTTAATTAGTCGAGAACCATCCCTCAAGATGCCAACCTTACTCTCATGGACTCTACACCTAGATGTGTTTCTTCATGTACTGCCATTTGTGGTGATTTGGCAACTTACTGAGTTGAAGTTGCTCTTGCTCTGTATTACAAGTATCGTTTTAAAATGTTTGTTCGTTCGTTCGTTTGTTCGTTCGTTCGTTCGTTCGTTCGTTCGTTCGTTGTTTGTTTGTTTGTTTGTTTGTTTGTTTGTTTTTGTTTGTTTGTTTGTTTGTTTGTTTGTTTTCTCTCTCTCTCTCTGATTTTTTTTCTTTCTGATTCCAAAATTTTTTAATTAATATTAAAGCAATTTTTTTATTTTTTTAATTTTAATAAACTGTAATTAAGAGATTATTCACAATTTGCTTTGTATTTTAAAAGTATTTCAAAGTTAATTTTATACAGTCAAAACTGTTATAATAGTTGTAACAAATGCAATGTTATTTTAAATTTATGTTTAATACTACTATAATTGTCTTGCTTTTTATTGCATTTTTCTCTTGAGTAGTAAGCAAACAATTTAAGAAAGCAATCTTCTACTAATGACAAAAATAGAACACATAGTTACATGCAATATTTTAAAAAGAAATAATTTAGCTAAAAAAAAGTTTTAGTTACAAAAATAAATAAAGAAAAAAAGTTTTCACGGGATGCTCTAATTATAAGAAACAGGAACAAGAACTAATGATGATCGTTGTAAAAATGGTACCATGACAAATTTATGAAAAATTCTAGCAATTATAAAGCAATTTACGGCACCTACATTGAAATTTTTGTTTTAATTGCTTATTGATACTTTTAATTCCATATAAAAGTATAAACTACATATTTTAAGCTTAAAATATGTTTATGGATAATTAAAAGCTCTAAATGTATTAATAATTTGCTCAGTGGTGAAAATAAATTTGTTCAAAAAAATATCAATATGTTTTTATGGAAACATAAAAGTAAGAAAAAATAATCTTTTATCTCGTTTAAATGGTCAATACATCAATTAATGTTCTGAAAACTCAGATTTGTACGTATTGCAAATATTTGTGAATACAAAATAGATCAAAATCAAGAGATTTTGATTGGTAACAAAATCGACGTGATTCAAGAACTTGCTAATAATTAGGGGGAAAGGCATTACATATTCCTTTATGTACATTGATGGATAAAAAATGAAAATAATAATAATAAAGTAACAATTTATTTTCTTCTCTAACGTTACATCCTTTACTTGGGACAACTGGTCAAACACCTGAAAGTTAAACAGTATCAATTGATTTTGTTTCATATTAAAAGTTTTAATTTCCGAATATATTTAAGATATTAATGAAAATCCATTATTTTGCGCACTTCAAAAATATATCATATAGTTATTCTTTCAGGAAAAAAATTGAATTAGTAAGTAAAAGATAAATTGTCGTGACAAAAAATAAATTTCACACTGAAACTTTTATTTAAAAGAACCAATCTAAAAGTTGTAATTCAGTATATTTTACGGCTTTGGTGCTGAAGAAGTTCCTTAACATGCTTTTTACATTTCGAAAACAGTCATCAAGAATATTATAAGGCGCGCGCGCGCCGCGCGGTGTGTGTGTGTGTGTGTGTGTGTGTGTGTGTGTGCATGCGTGTGTGTGCATGCGTGTGTGTGCATGCGTGTGTGGGGAGCAGGAAATTACTATTTTGTAACGAATTAGTCCATAAAGAATATCTGAATGATTTGCAATAAGGAAGATTATCCCATTCATGTTACTTATTTTAACAGAGCAAAAAAAGATAATGATATATGAATCCAACGTCTAATATTTTAAGTCATTATTACTTTGTTATCTTTCTTTTTTTTTTGTAAGAATTGTTTCTGGGCGTGCTCTATGAGATAGAACACCGCCCCCTCCCCCAGAGATCAGAATACAATAGCGAGATGAGCATTGAAATACAATGCATAATGAGTAGAAGCTTTTATATATAAATAAAAAAATGTTGTATTACGAATTTGAAATGACCCAGCATGCACCACAAGGAGGCCTGCTACTCCTCGACGACCTTCCCCCCCCCTAAAAAAGGAGCATAAAAGGAAAAGTTTTTTATTTTGGTTTTCTATGTGCAAATGAAATAAATATTTACAGTTTCGATATATAAGTATTATATTCAAAAATATTTAAACATCAGTCAACTTCTTAGCTTGATGAAAATTTTGAAGCATGTCATAGCGTTTTGATAAATGCATAAGCCAACATTCTTTGCTAAAATTTAAAGTAATTTTTCATTACTTAGCAAATTGAAAAATCTTCTTCTACTGGTCTAGGTAATATGTTTAGTTTGCAAAACCTCCTGAGTGCCCTAGTTCTGAAGCCATGGTCACGGACTTGTTACCAGCGTGTCATGGGTTCGAGCCTAGTGCCACTTAAAACCCAACATGTAGACGGTTTAATGCACATTGTCGAGTTTCAAAGTCCTCCTGTTGGAGAGTTGTGAAAATTCAGAGAAGAGGATGCCAGCTCAAATGTCGTCTTCGTCACTTGACCATGGCTCAAAATTACGATTTTCATCGACAAAAGTTCTCTTGCAGATTTAAATTTCGACGTTAAAAAACACTCACTCACACTGAGTCTGTGAATCTTCGACAGCTACAAAAGCTTTGATAAAAGAATCTCCGCAAAGCACCGTTATTTATGCTACTTTATCCTTTGTTTCAGAAAAACTGTTGAATATTTATTAGTATTTGCTGAAAAACTATTAAACCATTAACTAACCATTCGGAATAGAAATCAAAGTAACAAGCAAAGTAACACTGTCTCGCAAGTTAGTTCTTACAGGAAAAGTGTCTGGGAAACACTTTTGTTCCAAAGACATATTAAAAAGTTGTTTGAAAGTATTGTTCATAGAAAGAAAAACTAATTCCTAAAAAGTATAAATAATGAATAAAACTATTGAAAACTGCAAAACTTTGCATTTCTCTGGGGTGATCGTAAGCTGCTGAAATAATAAAGACATCTTGTCACTTATAACAATATGAAAAGTTTGAAAAGGAGCCTATAAAGCAATTTGCAGATAGGTTTCTAAAAAGAGTAAGCATATAGAATACGTAACAATGCGACATAATCATTGGATGAGATATACAAGATGAGTACAATTGATGGACTTAATTTTAAAAAATCATAATTTCGAAACTACAGCACATATTACAAAAAGTGATGCATAAATGTAAAAAGAAATATACCAATTTTTTTTCTGTTACAAATGTTTCATGTGTGAGCCTCCTGTTACACAGCATACGTCCAATCTGTAATCCAGTTCATTCCATACATTTTATCGCATCACTCTGCAAATAGCTCGTAATGCTGCACAAAGGTTTACCTGTCGCCCTCTTTTATTTGTTGTGTCAATTGCAAATGATACGGCTTGAAAATTAATTTTTTTCGCAAAATTTTTCACACTGCTTTCAGGAGCATTTCAAGTTCACAGGCAGCAACTCATCTAGGCTTCCATGAACTTCAAACAAAAATCTGTCTCTCCCTCTCCACTGCTTCTTTCAAGAAGCTTGGCCGACCACTGTTTTTCTTTTTACACAAGCAACCTTCTTTCCTAAATTGATGAGATCATCGCAGAATGCTCTTGTTGGTAGGTGCTTCATTTCTGTAGCGGTTTCTAAATGCAGGTTTCACCAAAATTACTGAAAAACTTGCATAATTTAACATGCAAAAACTCTTTGTCATTGTCACCATGTTTGAATTTTAATCACAGCGATCTTGAATATGTTGTTGATTATTGGTGGGGAGAAGCTTGGTATATTTCTCTTCACATTAAAGTATCACTAATTGTAATACATACAGCAGTTTGGAAAAAATACGATATTTTTAAACAAAATCCATGATTTGAACTCCCTCTGTATAAGATGCAAACAAGTTCAGATGAAACAAAGAAAACTAGTCTCAAATTAGTTATTTCATAAAAATGCCAAATCCATCCATCAGTTAATTGGATTGAAAAATAAATTATGTACCCAAGAATATTGATGTCTCCTCATTAGTATTCAATATTATTTTAATAAAATTTATTCTGGACTAGATGTGGCTGACTTACTGTTTGTATTGTATATTTTAAAGATCTTAACGTGGCATTTTACCCTTCTGGAGATACATGAAAGCATTTCAATTTCATTTACAAAGAGAATAAGATTAATTATCTTATACATTAAGCAACTGAAGACACTTATACAAAGTAAAACCAGTAAAAATTACTAAAATATGATAGTTACGTTATTTATTAACTTTTTTTTATAAAAAAAACCTCAATTGGAACAAATAGAAAAATCAATTGTGTACTTCAGACTTTTTAAGGTAGTACGTAAATAGTAACAATATATTGAAAATAAATTTTGTTTAAAAATGTAGAGAAACGTACATATTTGAAGAAATTCATTTTTATTACAAAAAACTATTATTATATTTTTTCTGTACACAATATTAAGTTCTTTATTTATTAAAAAACTTCATTTCCTATATTTATCTAATTTAAGGCGATATGGTACCATCTTCACATTTTTTTTTATTTTTAATATTTGAGATTTGGTTTTAATAATATTTTATAAAGGTTAATAATTAATAATAATTCCACACAAAAAAATTTTATTTGCTGCAAAATGTTTATAAAATCTAAATTTTTTCAACTTTTTTAAACATTTTTTTAAATTCTTAAAGCTTGTTTAAATATGTATTTTCTCTTACAAAACTTTTTTTACAAGTACCTTAAAATATACTACATAAAACTTTGCTTTGGTTTTTTTCTGCTGCTGCTCTTAAATATTTTATTAATTTTTTTATAGTTAAACTTCCAAAAAATCATTAATTTTGATTTTGAATTTTTTTTAGAAAATATATTATACATGTTAGAGTTAATTCTATGCACAGTTTGACAAAACATATATTTCAAAACATGTATAAAAAATTTCAAACGCATACTTCAATTATCAAAAAAACCTTAGGGTTTTGAATAACAGTATATGTACAAAACTTCAACATGGAGAAATATGAGTTTGAAGTTTTCATTCCATGAATAGCATGATATAATACTCATCAAAAAGTCTGAAACTTTTATGAAATGTTAATTAGCTTATTTAAAACTGTTTACCATAAAAAATTGCACAAATGTAGAACAATTAAACAGTATACTGCCATAATGAATCTATAGAAATAAACGAATGAAAGATCAATATTTCATAAAACTTTATCTTAATAGTTATAAAAAAATAAATACACACACTTCAGAGCTAATTCTATGCTCAGAGCTAATGCACAGCATGTACAAAAGATGTTTATGCCTTTATTTTTTATTTCCATGATCTTAAAAGCCTTCGCATGTTAAATATTGTGCAGGAATGGAAAAAAAAAATCAAATAACAATTTATAAGTAGAATATATCAAAATCTAGGAATTGCATATGTGCAATTGTTTAAATAAATATCTTAAAACATTTCAATAATAAAAGTATTGAATTTCACAGACATGGGATATATATATATATCACCAAAAACAAATATATAAAAATGGGAGAGTTTTTCTTTTCTTGCGAAAAAGATTTTTAATTATCTGAATTATCAAAATGAGATTTAGCATTTGTGCTTTGGGAGAATTTTTTTAAGTTTTAATTACGTTCATAATAATATCATAAAAAGGCAACACAACTTTTAAATTTTGACCAAATCCATTTGCTCTTCCCCCCCCAATAAACAATTCACAAACTAGAATTGCACAATTCTTTCTTGAAATGATTTGTTACTGCATATATAATGTCAGTCTCATTGACGCGTGGTAGAAAAATAATTAATTCATTTTTATCAGCTCTTTTTTCTAGCAGATAATCTAAAATGTGGGCGTGGTATTTGCTGTCCAGCATCAAACATTGCTCCATAACTTGATAAAAAATGCAGGTAAAGCTTTGAAATTTTGCAGGCATATTTATAAAGATTCGAGGTATCAAATAAGCTAATAAAAAATTTCGACAGGTTGATGATTTTTAGGGTACCATATCACCTTAAACTCATTGTTGTTGTATGGATAAAATATTTTTCTTTACTCAAAGTAATACATTTTTCTTGATTTCACTTTAAGCTGAAGAAGTAATAAATTATCAAGAAATTGATATAATAATTTTAATCTTATAACTATTTCCTTTTTTTTTCAATCGATCTGCACATAAATGAATTATACGTATGTACTATTCCAATACATTTATATGCACTTATTGCCATAAAAATTTGCGCACCAATAAATAATTGTGGGATCGTAACGAAATTTGCCATGAAGGTACATGTCGGTCAGATATGTAAATGATTAGAAATGCAGCGTGATTGCAAATTGCGTAATGCTACTAGAGGGCTTTCGACTTCGTTTTCCTTGGAATATCAAAAAAGGTAAGCAGTGCTTGTTTGAGTGTACTTATTATTTTGCAATGGAAACACTGAAGTAGACATATGCCGTTACGCCATCATCGAAGACAATATGAGCAACTGTCAGAGTTCCAGAGGGGAAGAATCATCGGGATGATGGAAGCTGGGTGGTCAGCTCGACAAGTAGCTCGTCAAATAGGCCTTTCTGATTTGACTGCGAGGAAATGTTGGTACCAGTGGACAGAAGAGAGGTCATTTACACGAGACCAGTCATCAAGAAAACCGTTTCATCATCCTACACACACGCGTAGAGTCAACTGGCTCATTGGTCGCTGTTCAGACTCTGACAGAACATTCACGACAAGCCTCTGTGCCTTCCCGAACCATCGGAAGATTCCTGGCTGAAGGACATCTTGTATCGTGGCGCCGAATAAGTATGCTGCCAATGACACCCACCCCCCGACACCGTCATTTGGAGTGGCGTCACGTACGATGGAATTGAACTACAACGGAATGGAACCAGCGACGGATCTAGATTCAATTTGAGCAGTGATGACAATCGTGTACTTGTGTGGAGGCTCCAAGGTGAACGCCTTAATTCTGCCTTCACTTTACAGCGACACACCGCTCCCACAGCTGGTGTGACGGAACGGGGTGCCATTGCTTACGATACACGGTCACCCCTAATATTGATTCAATACAGAATGACAGCCCAGAGATGCTTCCACGGCATCCTTCAGCCACATATGTTGCTACTCGTGTCAGGGCTCCCAGGAGCTATTTTTCAACAAGACAACGCTTGGCCATACACAGCAATGATATCACAAGAAAGCCTGCAACACATTGCCACCCTTCCCTGGCCTTCTTGATCTCCAGATTTATCACCAATCGAGCATATCTGGGATCATTTGGGACTCCACGTTGGACAGCCAACAAATTTGGTCGAACTGAAGTTTACAGCAACTGCAGAACTAGATATTTCAAGACATCATACGGAACTTGCGAGCCTCAATGCCTGCTCGTATCGCATCCTGCATTCGCGCTAGAGGAGGTCCAACAGAACACTAAAACTTCCGTTCCTTTGTATTCCTTTGTACTTTTTTCTTCAAAAAGGGATCCTTTTTCTTTGTTTTTCTAATCGCTTACTCGTGCTTAAGTAGAATGAATTTACACATATAAAATTTCGTTTCATTTTGACGACTTTTTCTTGGTGCGCAAATTTTTATGGCAGTGAGTGTAATTAATTAATTTTCCAATTAATAGCATTGCTAGTAGAAACAAGGTAATTTTACGGGAATATAGTTAAACATTGATAATTAAATATTCAGTAGGAAAAGTAAAAAATATAAGAAATATCCTTAATATAACAATCAAATATAATACCAAGCCATAAGCCTCGTTTCTTTGCTTCTATTGAACCAAATAATTAACATTCTCAAGAGTAAGGAAGAGAATTAAACATCCTTTATATTTTCAGAATTATAAATTGAAACTTAAACAGCAGTTCAGAATTTGAATTCTGAATTCTATTAGAAATTCAAAATCTAATCAAATACTTTGTGGTAATTTATTAAAATTTTTGATTAGAACAGTTTTGTTCAGTTTGTTCAAGTACTTTCAAAGCAAACTTAGTAATCATCTAAGCTGGTGTTCATCTAATATTCATCGCTCTTTTATATATATATATATATATATATATATATATATATATATACAGGGTGTTTCATAAATGATGGGAGTAACTTTAAGGGGTGATAGTACACATCAAGACGAGTAATAGTAAATAGGAAACCAAGTGTCCCAAACGTCTTCCGAAGGAGAAATGCGCCATCAAAGTTTAGGGTCCTAAATTTGAAATGATGATAAAAAACGGGGAAAATGGATCGATTCATTTGCGGTTTTCACTAAAATCATTCTTTAAATTAGTATTTTCATTAAAAAAAGTTTTAAAGACAAAGTTAAAAAAATGCCGTTAGAGGGCGCTCTAGACTTTGGAGTACCGAACAACTACCTTTTACCAGTATTTTTTTTATTTTGTTAAATGTTTACAAAAGCTTAGATTTTAACTTGAATTTTGAGCGCAAAATTGAAACCATCGGGAGCGGTTAAGTGGCGCAAATGTAACCGCGTTTAGGGAGGAAAAATTGAAATGCTCGTATGTAATGATCAAAATAAAAAACGATAAAGCAAACTTTAAGAGGCGATAGTACAACACCAAAACAAGTAACATTCATCAAAGAAATCATACTCGTAATTTTAACCCGAAGGTGATAGAGGGCGCTGAAACAGATTTCCTTTTAAGAGACAAAAAGGAAACAAAGAACATTTACGTTATAAAAAAAAGTTTAATTAGAAATGATTACAATATCTGTTCGAAACACTGACCATTAGAGGCGATGCATGCGGTACAACGGCGAAGAAGGGATTCACGAACCCTCTGAAACACGCCAGGAGTATCGCGCACCTCTCCTGCAGCTGCCGAAAGTCTGGCGACGAGTTCTTCTGCAGTTTCGATAGGAGTCTCATACATAAGACTCTTCAAGTGTCCCCACAAAAAGAAATCCAGGCATGAAAGATCGGGCGATCGCGCTGGCCAAGGGACAGGACCACTTCGCCCAATCCATTGATTTGGAAAGGTTGCGTTTAGATAATTTCGCACCTCTGGCGCAAAATGAGCTGGTGCTCCATCCTGCTGGAACCACATTACTCGCCGGATACGAGGGGGAACATCTGTTATCATTTCCGGCAGCACCTGTTGCAGAAAGGTAAGATATTTTTTTCCATCCAGGCGTTCTGGCAGAAGATAAGGTCCAAGTAGATGGTCACCAATTATTCCTGCCCAAACATTTATGGAAAATCGTCGCTGATATGCATGTGTAGAAGACGCATGTGGATTTACATCTGCCCATTGGTGGGAATTGTGGGTGTTAAATGTACCGTCACGTGTAAATGTACATTCATCTGTAAAAAGCACAGTTGCACCAAAATCGGGATTTAGGGTGTGCTTCTGCAGATACCAGCGAGCAAAATCCATTCGACGAAGAAAATCCCTTTCAGTCAGTTCCTGGACTCGTTGGACATGAAAAGGATGCATACTTTCATCCTTTAGTACTCGCCATGTCTTGGAGGGTAATACTTCAATTTGACTAGCCACTGCTCGCGTGCTTGTATTTGGATGATCAGTCACCATATCCAGAATTTTTCTTCTACGGCTACCGTTCTGTTAGACTTCGCACAGCCTGCATTTGAACGTGCACCAAAAAGGATCCTGTCTCACACAACTGTCTGTGCAAGCGCACAAATGTTTTATCATTGGGCAACCGCCTGTTGGGAAACTTTTTTCCGTATAATCGTCGCGCCTCTGCACTATTCCCATTTGCAGTTCCGTAGATGAAGTGCATATCAGCCTTTTCTTGATTAGTGAAGGGCAACATCTTTCGTTACGTTTGTTCCGTGATTTACACTTGCACACTCGGGTCAATGGCTTTTATCTTAATAACAATTTGCATATGCGTTCTTCTTCTTCCCCATATCACAATTTCATGTTCTTCTTCCA
Organism: Trichonephila clavata; assembly: GCA_019973975.1. Classification (NCBI taxonomy): domain Eukaryota; kingdom Metazoa; phylum Arthropoda; class Arachnida; order Araneae; family Nephilidae; genus Trichonephila; species Trichonephila clavata. Next base: position 290,249 of record BMAO01009452.1, read on the forward strand.
GAATCTTGCAGCTAAAACGCTTGCATGGATAAAATTTGAAGATGCTCTAGCACGTTTGCGTTTGAATTCAAATCATGCATTTTCTAATCGAAGTTGATTGTTTTTATGTTGTACTATCGCCTCTTAAAGTTTGCTTTATCGTTTTTTATTTTGATCATTACATACGAGCATTTCAATTTTTCCTCCCTAAACGCGGTTACATTTGCGCCACTTAACCGCTCCCGATGGTTTCAATTTTGCGCTCAAAATTCAAGTTAAAATCTAAGCTTTTGTAAACATTTAACAAAATAAAAAAAATACTGGTAAAAGGTAGTTGTTCGGTACTCCAAAGTCTAGAGCGCCCTCTAACGGCATTTTTTTAACTTTGTCTTTAAAACTTTTTTAATGAAAATACTAATTTAAAGAATGATTTTAGTGAAAACCGCAAATGAATCGATCCATTTTCCCGTTTTTTATCATCATTTGAAATTTAGGACCCTAAACTTTGATGGCTCCTTTCTCCTTCGGAAGACGTTTGGGACACTTGGTTTCCTATTTACTATTACTCGTCTTGATGTGTACTATCACCTCTTAAAGTTACTCCCATCATTTATGAAACACCCTGTATATATATATATGCAATAAAAATATTCAGCTCAATTCTGAATTAGATGGATTCTGCCCCTTAATATTCTAATAAGTTTTCTCCAAATGTGTATTCTGAATACCTTATTCATGGTGTTAGCTGAAGTATTCAATTTGAATACATTCCTAGTTTTCAGAATATTAGCTTTTATGATTTACTAATCTGTGCTACGTAAGACTTCATTAAGGCTAATGATTTTAACGTAAGTTCAAAAGAATCTGTTATAATAATTATATAAGATATATTAATGTATTTGGGAAAGTTTTAAATTCTCCGAGTTTTAAGCAGTTTCTCTGAAATTTGTTAACAAATAGCACTCATAGTATTTAATCATTTGTGAATTTGACTTTAAGGGTACCGAGACATACTCGAAAGAATAAAATGTCTTGGTACCCTTAAAGTCAAATTCACAAATGATTAAATTCGAAGAAAGAGTAAAATGCCAAATTAATTAGGACTCTTTGTTTATGGGACAAATATCTTAAAAAATTTCCACTAGAGACTAGATTTCTTTGTAATATCAATAAAGATATTTTAATCATTCTGTAGAACAAAAAAAAATTTAGTTCTAATTTTTTTTATCTATTTGATTTAAATTGGACATAATTTTTAAGGTTTCATAATACATACTTATGTTTAGGGATTTTTTTCTAAAAAAAGTATCTCTTAAATATGCAAAATACTTTTTGCACATATATAAAACAATACACAAAATATAGTGAACATATTTGTTTTAGTAAAATATTAAGATATTTTCTATAAAAAAAATTGTAAACTTGTAAAAATTGTAAAAAAATTTTGAAAATTTCTATTTTTTCCTCTTTTTTTATACATAAAACTATTTTTATAAACTATGTACTACTTAGACATAAAAAATAGGTTCACTATATGCATAAGTATCCTGTATAGAAGTATAAAAAATTTGAAATCATATATTGCAATAGCTTTTTTCTAAGTGTACCTAAAGGCAAAAAATATTATGCTTTGGAAAAGAAGTGAAAAAATTAAAAATAGTAATGTTTCCACACATCATACCGTTGACTTATATTTTATATTGCCTTTTTTATATACCTCATAATAATACTTAAAACATTCTATAGAATTACAAAAGTAATTTTAAATTTAAAATTTGTTTTCCTTTGATATAGCTTAACATGAACATAATTTTATCAAACATTTTTTCATTTAAGTACCATTTTTTTAAAAAATGTTTCTTGGATATGCAAACTATTATACATATATAAAACAGTGAACAAAACATACTTAAATACTTTTTGATAAAATTATTGTATAATTTCTCTGAAAAATCCATAAAACTTCGAAGTTTTGAAAATCTAGAATTTTTTTTCTTTCTTTCTTGTCATGTAAAACTGGTTTTTCCAAAAAAATTGAACATTAAAAAGAGATAAATATCATTTTACCTTTCTAGTAAAAACAAATTAATGGCTTACATACAATAAACACAAGAGGAAATATCTTTTAAAATGTGTCAAAGGAGGTGTGGTCATTTGTTTACACTTTTATCAACCACTTTTTTTATATTTTAAGATTATTTTATCAACGAATATATAAGCGTAAAACATTTTTAGATTCAGAAAAATATGCACCATTTTTTAATACCAAAATTGAAAGACCGAGTTTTTAAAAGTGTATAATGTCCTGGTTAATCATTATCTAATATAAATATGTTTAAAATTGTTTAATATATTTTTATTTGAAATGCAAACTTAAATTGAAAACACATTTTAGTACATCTTAGTTAGTTTATGCATGTTTAGAAAATCAGTTGTCTTGCTCATCCAATGGCTTATTTGTTATTTAAAATGCAACTTTAAACATCAAATAAATTGCAAGAGTTTTTTATACGTTCTGTAGCAAATTCAATTTTTAAAAAGAAAATTTAGATTTATATGTCAAATTTCGCTCAGACTTTTTTACAAGGTCATGAAATTCTACTTGTAAAAGTTTCACATGTAACATAGCGTAACAAGTAACCCCTCAGGGGCTCACCTTCTTTAGGTGAGTACGGTGTCACAATCCGAGGTACCCTAGTGATCTTTTCCTTTTCTCAAGGGTTTACTGTCTTTGGTAAACTCGGGTGTCACGAACCCGGGTACCCTAGTGATCCTTCTCTATTTTCGACCCTCTTGTCATTCAATTTTCCCTTTTCTTCTTTTCCCGTCTAGACTACAGACAATTTTCGAAATTCACATGTACAAAATTATTGATTAATTTTTTATTAGATTACTCAAAATATTCATTAATAATACTATATTTTTCGTTTTGTATTGCGTTAAATTCGTTTAATATTTTTTTTCCGACAATTTATTTTAATGTTCGTATTATTTCTTTGTTTTCTTACTAACAACGTTGGTTTCATGTTTGCCGTGTGCGGCGTCCCGTAAGGAGGAAAATGGTGTCCTGGGGATACCTTTTGCGTACCCTTTGGCCCACGCTTCGCTGTAGACGGGTGGCAGGAGTGAGCCCGCTCCTGTCAATCGGCTGGTGATGAGTCTCTTCGGAGACATTGCTGTAGGGTTAGTGCTGCAGATAAGGGGTGGCGGGTTTACCCGTTGGATCCTCACCCTGATGCTGTAGCACTATATTCTGGGTGTACTCCAGGTAAGCGCCGTGCCTGGCAATTGCCAGATGACCGGCACACTGCCTCCCTTGTTGGACTCCGTGGTGGGTGGAGCCACGCCAGAATGAAGGTTTTTCTACGCTTATGGATCCAATTCAGAATGGCCCGGGTAAAGGCCTTAGTTTACCCACTCTTAACGTTGACAAAATTTCTACCTACACTAGATTTTTAATTTTATCTTTACCAAATAACGAAATGTCCAGAAAAATCTCCTTTTGCAATCCAGAAAGCTATTCAAGGAATAGGTGGAGAACCTAAATCCGTGAAAAAATTACGTTCTGGTGACCTACTGGTTGAAACTTCCTCTGCTTTGCAAACAAAATCTTTTTTGTTGGTAACAACCTTTTTAGAATCCCCTTTGACAGTGAGTCCTCACAAATCCCTAAACTCCAGCCTAGGTGTCATTTCTGAACCTGACTGTTGACCACCCCTGAAGCAGAAATCCTTGATGGATTTTCTGACCAGGGTGTAATTCAGGTCAGAAAATTACAATTAAAAAAGATGCAACAATTATTCCTACGAAACACTTGATTTTAACTTTCAATAGCCCTAATCTTCCTGGTTCTATAAAAGCTGGATACCTTAACTGCAAAATACGTCCGTATATTCCGAATCCTCTGCGCTGTTTTAAGTGCCAGAGGTTCGGACATTCTCAAACTTCCTGCCGTGGGCAATTGACGTGCTCCAGATGTGCAACTGTTGGACATCCTTCCACAGATTGCAGTCTGGAGCAGAAATGCGTTAATTGTTCACAGCCTCATTCGTCCGACTCAAAACTGTGCCCTAAATGGAAAATCGAAAAAGAAATCCAAACTATTAAAACTAATAAAAATATATCATATGTAGAAGCCCGAAAATTAATAGCCCCACAACCATCTCAAACTTACGCTCAGGCTGCTAAACCATTAACGGTAAGCAGTTCCTCACAAACAGATGAAAATATTACCAAAATAGTTTGCCCACATTAAAATTGTTACAACATACAATATCCGTTTCACAACAAATGCCATCCAGAATTCCTACAGTTAACAAATCATGTACCTCAACTCAAGCACAACTCGTACCATCCTCATCTTCCGTTAATATTGTATCCGTATCAGATTCTCAGCCACCTATTCCTTTGTTTACTAATGCTCTCTCCACGTCCAATAGTGTTCTTGAATCTGTCGCATTATCCTCATCCAAACAAACACCTTCTCCTTCGACATGCCCCATTTCCACAGTCTCACCCGCCACATCTACTAGTCTATCTACCTCAGTTGCGTCTGTCTCATCCAGTAAAGCACCTTCTTCATCCACAGTATCAATGTTTACACCTTTAACAAATGAAGCAAGTCCTGTTCTTTCAACTGATACGACTACATCCAATACCATACCTTCCACAACTCAAGCTTCAAAACCTCGTAACAAAAAGCGGCCCCTAAAAAAAAATAAAAAACCGAATATAGAAATCAAGATGACGCCACATAAGCCAAAAAAGTCGGCACCTGTCGAATATACTACGGATGAGGAAGACACTATTATGTACGACGTGGAGGAAGAGGAGGAATATGAACCGGATCCTAACTTCACGTATAAAAACGGAAAAGCATACTACAAAGAAGTTTACTTTTAACCCCTACTAAAAATAGAAACTGACCTTTTCTCAATTATACTTATTGAATTTGGTGGGAATCCCCCAACCCACCGATTCAGAAACTATTAAAATTACGGTCTAGATTTTATTATGAAATTTTATAACTTTTATTTACACGTTTTTCATTTATCTGTTTTTAAGATGTCTGTTATTTTAAGATCTTATCTGACATGTGTGATGAGGGGAAACCACTCACCAAAAATTGTTCTACTTTTAATCATTGGAAACCAATTTTATGCGATTTGAAATTTTAACTTTTATTGAAACTGCGTTTTCAGTATTTTTAGATATTTCGTCCTATATTTTAATATTTTAACAAAACGTTTGGCGCAGCATAGCCAAAATTGGCTCTTGCGCCATAAAACCCAAAACTCACTCACTCACTCAGCGTAACAAGTAAATTCTTGGATAAAGTTAAATAATATTCTTTTACATATGACATATTCCTCATTTTTACATTTTAACTCGTAATTTTTCAGTGAGACAACTCTAAGAGATGTATATTTGAAAAGTAAGACAGAGTTAACATGCATCAGCCCCTCTACGCGGTGGGTCTTTAGTGGCACTAGGACTCAAACTCATGATACTCTGGCCATGAGGCTACCAAGGCTACGAATAGTTATAGAAGAAATCTCTGACAGTAAACTATCTTTATCTAAATTTCCCCAACTGATAGTGAATGGAGGACCCTTACAGGATTAAAGACGTATCATTTAACCATTAAGTAACTCTGTGTTATTTCTTCTTTATTGTTTTTAAAACTTTTTAATTGGTTTTTCCTTTCGATGAAATAAAGGACTGATACATAGAGAGAGGGCGTGAGCAAGATTTCTGTAGTAATTTAAAAAGAATCTAAGTCTTGTATAATTGTAAACAGAATTGTGTGCTTTAAATTAATAATAATAAACGGTAAATCCTGTGAATGGTAGCCATGTTTTAACTAAGGACACGGCATTGTAACAACATATTGATAAGTCCTTCCGCTATTTTTTCTTTCGATTACCATTATACTCTTTTCAAAATAAAATTTCTATTATTATAACAGTTCTCAAACTTTCAATATTTGCGATTCAATATTCAATCATAATTTTCACGTGCCCCCTCCATCCCGTGTTAGGTTAATGTATTCAATTCAATAATACTATAATTTGAAACTAAAGCTACAGTACGACTTTAAACTCTTAAGTGCCACTGGCGTATATAAAAGTCTCGCTCAACCAAAGCGTTAATTGCCCCAGTCATATATATATATGCCTTTCCAAAGAATGATCTTTTCTCTGCACTGCTATCCATAAAGTTATTCCGCAGGCATTGGAATGCAATAAAAGGACATTGACAGAGTTTGCGAAGGATTTATTTATTTCAGAGGATTTGCTTATTTATTCCTCTTCTTACTCCCTCCCCTTCCCATACATCACATACACGTGCCTACGTGGAAAACGGTGGCATTGAGGATTGAATAACGTAACTTTTAATCGGCAGATCAATTATAAACTGTACAAATTAAGAAGATAAGTGTTAATTTTTGCATAAAACTTTACATATGAGAAACCCATGGAGTCACTGGTAATTATTAAACTTGTTCTTAACTTATTATTGTTAAATAAATTATAAAATATATTGTGCAGTACTGATACATTTATAAGTGTATTATATCAGTATAAATGCATATTTTATTTTTTATTATCTCAGAATGTATTTTGTTGGTTTACTTTCAGTAAATTAATAATTTTTCTAAAAAATAACATTTTATACTCTCAACTTTTCAAAATGCTCGCCTTCTCCCCTCGCTGAGTTATCACGCCCCTCTAAGATGGCACGCCCCACAGTTTGAGATACGCTGTATTATATAATCAACTCTATTCAAAACAAAAAATTTCTCAGGAAATACAGACAAGATTCTTTGAAAGTAACCTGAGCTTATTTGAATTTATACAGCTATATATACTTGCGGGAATTTCCGCTATTGCAATTACATAATATTGATAAAAGCCTTGCTAACAGAAACAGGCAACATACATTCCATTTTAACACACACAGAGAACTACTACTTCGAGAAACTACAATTATTTGTGAACAAGAATATATACTAAATTACTATAATTTCCTCCAATATACTCAGTTACGGTGTAAATAATGTTAAAGCAGTGGTTAATTTACTTTTATGTACACTATAACATGCCCCCTGGCCATTTGGGAAAAGTAACAGAGGGTTTAACGAAGAGTATCAATGTTTCTATTCTGGGGAATTTATATTTGCTTTCATTAAGTCTTGAGGAAGGAAGTCTTAGTTGAAGGTAGATGTCTCCGGAGAGAAAACGATTTATCCTCCTTTAATTCACCCTTAGAGTATAATGTGATGAATTAGTCTTTAAAGATTAAAATATACTTGTTTTTGAAACTCTAGAATTAAATGAAATTTCAATCACAAAATAATTTTAAGATAAATCTATTTTTGTCTCATATTTAAGGTTGTTAAAAAATTATTTAAGGCTTATAATGAATTTTTAATGAAGTTTCTTAAGAAATAAACAAGAGTTGATGGAAAAATATAAGAAACAATAAGAAAGTAAGAAATATAAGAAAATATAAAATTTATGAAAAACGTGAGAAAGTGAGCATTCTCACTGTTACTTAATTTATATTTTTATAATTACAAGTCGTACCTGTAATGTAGGTTTAATATTTAAAGAATAATTCTTAAATACAGATTATTTATACTCCGTTATTTCCCCTCGTTTGTAAAAAAAAGGTATTTATGATTCTTAATTTTTGAAAAGAATGCTTCGGAAATTTACATTTACCAGAATTAAAAATATTTAATGTTTCAGAATTTTCTCTAATAAACTAGCATTTAGGAAGATATTTAGTAAATTTTTATGTGATTCATTTCATGAATCACACCCCATCAAAATATATTCTAAAATGCCACAAGTCATGGAATAAAAATATACAATCATCCAAAATGGTATTTAATCTAAGTAAAAAAAGTAAAGTAAGTAAAGTAAAAAATTAATGAATGAACTGTAAATTGTCAGAGCTTTTGTTTTGTACTAAATAGATCCATATTAACAATTTTCTCACGTGGTTTTGAAGCAGAACAGGAATCAGCAGAGACACTGAATGCGGGAGGCTAATATGAGTTTCAAACATTCCTCGATCAACAGTGGGAAAATGTGTCAATATATAATTTCAGACATTACCTCCAATTATACACAGCGCAAACGTCTACTAAATGACTAATACCAGCTACATCTGAGTGGAAAAGTCAATGTTATGAGACAAACAACATTCTGTGACAATCAAATAACATCCACAATCCATATGGGTTGTTCTACAGAAGTAAACGTGATGACTACGTGGAGACATCTGGTGTTAATGAAAAATGGAAGCAAAAGACTACTCGAGTTCTTTGACTAAAAATACGTCAACTTCAATACCTCTGCTGGACATGGGAACATATAGGTTGGACCCTAGATGGACTAGAAAAATGTGCTTCATCAAATAAATTACAATTCCATGTGGTAAACGCTGATAGGAGCGTGTCACAGACTTCAAAAGGAAGTGGACAAGTTGCCATAAAGGCATTGTAAAGGTAGTGGTGGTTCCATATTGACGTGGTCTGTTTTAATGTAGCATAGACGCATAGACAGAATCATCTGATTAAACAAAACCAATTATTCATGTGAATGCTTATACTCAACTTTTGAAAACCCTTTACAATCAACCGAATTCGGGTATCGTAACAACTATTAAATATTCCAGGATTATAATATGCCATCATGGTGCGAAAGTAATTTGCAATTTGTGAAATATTTTGAATAATCCCAGCAAGTACTTTGGCTACCTAGATTGCCTGCCATGAATCTCATTGGACACATATGAGACATAATCGAAAGTTTACTTAATGTACAAAATTCTGCAACAGTTATATTATCGCAATTATGAACAATTGCAGAGGTAAAAAGACTGAATATTTTTTCAAAGAGTATCCGATTATTTGTAAAGTCAATGCTACGTCGAGTAGCTGATCCACTCCAAGCAATAAGGTATCCCACACAATATTAATTAATTGTAAGTATAATTATAT